>JAULBM010333770.1:0-22928 GCA_032357055.1 Geukensia granosissima
CAGTGAAAGGACATCATCTATATAGCGGAACGTGAAACCAAAGGATTGAGCCAACTTTTTCTCTTTTCTCTGTAGAAAAAGAAAGTCATTATTGCGGCCATTTTGATTACTTTTGAAACTTTGATCAGTTAATTTATAATGCATAGCAGAAAAATAAAGATGTAACGATGGAAGAGACTGAGCTTTTGTTTAATTTAGTTCAATATTGAAGCGTACAGAATCTTCAAAATATCCCAAACAGGTATCTCAGTTGTGTACACCCGCTCTTATTATGATGACGTCAGATATTCAATCGTGATTTCTGATATTACAGTCATTACAGATTGCAATGCTTGTAGCTTAAAACAAGGAAAACAATGTTTTAAGTTGTTGACAGCTAATTTTTAAATTCATTTTACTTCGTTTTTCGTCCACATCAGGAAATATCATGCTGGGTATTAAGAACTAGTTTCTTGCACATGGACGTCCGCGCGTGTTTACAGTCTGACCGCATCACATTTTGCCGAAAACCGGGCCATATTCATACCATTTTGTCCGAGGCTACGCTCGGAAATTTAGGAGATTGTAATTGTTTTCTTAGTTAATTGTAATACAATACCGCTTAAGCCTATTCCAATAATCTAGTATATCTATTATCTGATAAGAAAAAGGGCAATGTGAATTTTCTAGCAATAACTTGTATGTTTCTTTACCAGATTGTTAAGTATGTTGCATTTAAAAACACTGAATATCTTGATTCAACTAATGGTATTGGCAAAGATATGAAAATTTTAGCATGGGGAATTTCAGAAGAATTAGCTCTAAAGATGATAAGCAGATTTTAGAACTTTGAAAACATTTTATTGTTTATATCATTTCACATTTTGAATTTGGGCATTGCAGGTTTTCTTAAGTTCTCCATCCTCCTCTCATTATTTGATATTGAAATTTTTATTAAGGTTATCAGATGAAATTTTAAAAAATGACCTCTCTACTTAACTTTTCTATAAATTTACTTTTTATATTAGCGAGTCCTAGCTTTTAGAACACCATTTACACTATGTTTGTGTTGTTGTGATTCGATTTTTACCCCACGTCGGCAGTATTTCAGCCATATCATGGCGAGAACATGCACAATATTAACTAAAATTAGACCAAAGTATATACACTACTAAAATGGTCCATTTGGTTTCTTTACAAATAAAAAATAGTCTTAAAAATACGACTTAACTATAAAACATCAATATCACAGACAGAGTAGATCTTAATATTGCTTGCACTTAAAAACTATTTTAAAAAAAAGAAAATATCTGAAAACCTTCCATTTTTCAATCAAAAGTGCAGAAAACCAAACAAAGTAAACAGGTAAAACAATTACAGTTACAAAATCCATATTTTAGATTCAAAAGAAATAAATTTATCGAAAGCAATCATACTGTGGGCTAAATAAATAATAAATTGTTCTAGAAATTCAAGAAAGAGCTGTGTTTACCACTTTTATTTCTAAAACGTTTGAAATTTGAAGTATACAATAGCATTTATGGATGAACTGAAAATACACAAGACTGACTAAAAATATTTTATGTTCAATACATACCAATGATAACACTATTCAATATAAAAAGATGTGACATTAAGTAAAAACATTTTTTTCCCAAATGTCTGTTTTAACTCCTCATCATGTAGAACGTTCACCCCTCGTAAAATTATAATTTGGATGTAAAAGCACACGTTTTATGAAGTTTTTTGATAAATTATAAAGATAAAGGATATGGATAATAAGCCGGAAAGACGCCAAACCATTTCTTATTAGATATTGAACCATTCATATGTGCTGGATTAAGCTTCATCAGTTAAGCTAGGGGCCAAAACATTGGAAGCTAAAATCAAAACTACATTTGCAAATAATCTTAATTTCCCATCAATAGCAAAATCAATGCCCACAAGGGAAAGAAACAAAATTAATACCATCATATCATAAATTTCTTGCATTATTTTAACATTTTTTATGCTGTTAGGGGCGCTAGTTAGAAAGACATAGATTTTAGTTGTAGTATACGTACTGTACGTTGAGAACAAATAATATTTGAGGGGTTTCTTTTACAATCAGGGTTGTAATTTTAAAATTTTATGAACATGATGAAGGCGCCTTAAGTTTGTCAGTGTCATTAATATGATTGTTTACTAATTTAGTAAATGACTATGAAAGAAGATCAACAATGCGGAATGAAATGTTATTCGGATAGCAAAACGTTATGCCAACATCATTTTAGGTTATAAGTAAGTGTTTACTGAAAAGGAAGACGTATGAATTTATTAGTGAAATGTTCTTGCCCTGGTATTGGCTAAAAATATGCCTTATAAGGCAGGAACATTAAAGAGAGGATATGAGGAGTGGTGATATAATACCAAACATTTAAATCACGAAAACCATATTTGCTAGATTAATTGGCTTGATAAAAGAACTAAAGTAGGGTTGGTGGGAAGACTAGGTTTCTTGGTACTAAAACCTATCTTTTTCATATCGTTCATATCGTATGTTTTCGTTGAGTTCAACAAATATTAAAGACCCCGCACAGAGCGACTGCCTTCAAACTTACTTGTATCACATACAGGAGAAATAATGTAAGGTTTGCTACTGGGAGGCTAGAAAAAGAAGCCAAAAACTAATCAACACTCAAAAAAAGTTTCATTTGGTAACGTCATAGATATTTTGTGAAAGCCTTTGAAGATACCAAAGGGAGAGACAGAAATCGTTAAGTCAGAAGATAGGCAAGACCATGGCCAACAAAATGAAATGAAAGGCAAACATAGTACGCAAATACTACATGGAAAAATTTGGTGAAAAGGGGAATTTGAAGATACCAAAGGGGCATACAGAAATCGTTAAGTCAGACAAGATAGACAAGACCATGACTATCAAAATCAAACAAATGAAAAACATAGAACACACACTACTACACTGAAAACTAAAGCTGGAGTAAGTAAAACGAACCCTAAAAAAGCAGGGTGAGTTCACATTCTTCAAACCTTCCTTAAAATTATCTTTAAAACACTATTTCAAGATCTTTATATATTGTGTTTGTTTTAATCAACATTGGTTCTCAGCTCAATAATTTGCATCACAACTGATGAATATTTTCTTACATTTTTATTCTACATGCTGTCGATATTTTTATTTTTGGCATTACCTGGTTTCTTTGGCTGTTAATGATATTTTTCACTAAATCAACTTGGGCGTGTTTTGATTATTGTCTAAATGTAAGGAAACCAGATATGTTATTAGTTATATATCGATTTCAAACTTAAGGTCAGAAACAGCGAGTACTTTGTCGAGGTCGGTATATCATGTTGTCTGCTTACTTTGCACCGACTTTAATCGTTAATATGCAGTTTGCTTTAAGGTTTGTTTTATGCCGTTTTGAAACACCACTGTCCACTGTTATAGGTTTGGTGCTTAAAAACATATTTAATCCAACCACAAACTTTATGTGCGTGTATGAAGCCAGGAACCTGAAGTCCAATGGATGTAATTGTTTTTATGTTTAAGGGTTACTGTTTTACATTTAATACTTATTTAGCCGATTGTTTTCGCATTTTAATATCATCACATTTTATTTTGAGGCTTTTTACAGTTTGCCTTATGGTATGGTCATTGATTCATTTTGAATGGTTTTAAAGAAACCTGTAGATAACTGTAAATTTTACATTTGGATGAAGACAATCAAATCACATTTTTAGATAAACATTGTATTTATAAATTGAAAGGACAAAATAATATATATGGAAAACTAACTTAAATAACTGGAACATACTACAACTCAGATGTAAGAGACAGGACTTTCGAAAGACATTTGAACTGTTGAAGTATACATATCTATAAGGATAATAATGATTCGTAATGAGTAAATAAGAACCATATAATACTTACCGTTATAGCACATGCATTTCCCAAAATTACATTTTCTGATCTAGAAAAGAGAATTATACAGATATACTTCAAATAAATTGAGCAATTCTTTTAACAAATAAAAACCGGATGTCACAGTTTAAGATAGACATAAAAACTACAGGTCAGGACAAGGCCTGTAGTAAGTGTTGAATGTCTCCTTGTGACGCGCTTTTAGCGCAGCAGGTAAACCCAAAATAACACTAAAATCTTTCACTTTGTGATACAAGCACCAAATTTAGCATGTTGAACGTTTAAGCATCCCTTTAACATAAATGCACATTAGCCACCTAAAAAATCAAAATTGCGGTCATTTTTCAAGATGGCAGCCAATGACTCACATTCTTCAGAAATTAAATGAAAAATGTATTCAACAACTCAAAAAATTGAAAATAAGAACCCGTAACTCGACATATATTTGCTAGGAACTATTTTGTTCATATAAGGTAGGTTTAAATAAACTACCTAGCTAGACCACTCGGCCAAGCTTTGAAGAAGCGTGGATGGAATCGAATATTCAACTAATTTATCATCGTCAGTTCATGTAAATGATGATTTGTGATCCATCATTTGCTGACGAAGGATTTCACTGCTTTTGATAATTCTGGTGGAATTGATTTAATCATCAACTCCGATTTGTTCTAATCGTTGCTAGTACAGACTGCCGAAAAACCACTGGATCAACTGCTTTTAAAAAGACAAAAATTTAAGAAAAAACCCAAGGGATCAATTTTTCCGTATTTGTCTAACTATCGTGTCACTTTGTTTAAGTAAAAATGTCCTTTCTCTGTTTTAGAGTGCCGTTTACCAAAAAAAATGGTATTTTAACCTGGCGAAAAACTTTCATTCATTCATTTAATCTTTTATCCAGCTGCAGTTTACTGGCTCGTCGAGGGTATTGTGATGGTTCTTTCCCATCACAAAGAAAACACACTTAACTTTTGATGCTCAATCGTCTACTTCTTCCTGCTATCACATTTGTTTTAATTGAAAACTTTTGTTTGCTCTCCTGAGCTTGCTATTACTGAATATTAGTCTGTGACTTTTTATATTTTTGTTCTGTTCTTTCAGTCTGTTTTCTCACTTCATTTTCTTCCATCCAGTCTTCTAGGATTGAGTGAAATCGTTGGCTTGTTAATGTCCTTGAATCAAGAACCATTTCTTGCGATCATCACATCTAATACCCGTAACTATTTCCTCTGACCTCATACCTTTAAACCTCTTCCGTTTCTGTCTGCCAAATACAGCATTTATTACAGTCAGTTGTTGTGGTAGAAGCTTACACGTTGTTTAAATCTTACATACTTTTACTTTTCAAAATATCGACATGAAAAAAGATCAAATTGTAAAATGATAATAATTACGAAATCACAATGTAGTATCACCGCAAACCCAAGGCCGAGCGTTTATCCTTTACCACCTTGGATAATGAAAAGCACATTCGATTTGGAAAATGGGATACAGATGTAAACATTCAACTCTACATCTAACCCAGTCGTTCATTCAGGGAAAAGTTTATCCCATGTGATCTGTACACCTTCCAGACAACATAAACCCTGTTATTCTTGAATCGGTCTCACCGCGTTGGTACAACCTGTCAATTCAGGTGAGGCTATCTCGATTTAATACAGTAAACGTTGAATAAAAAACAAAATATGAACAGGGTTTTAGGGCTAGCTCAAAACATTTCGGATACTAAAATGTTATTATACCATAAAAGCTGACACCGAACAACATGCTGGGTCTCACAGTAGTGGCATCACAAGTATGTCCTGGTTATGCTAAGACCACACCTTAAATCTTGTATGCACAATTATACAAAAACATACATAAGGTTACATTTCAACAAACGCAAACAGTTCTCCCCAATTTTAGAAACCAAATTTATAGAAGCACTTGAAAAGACCAAAAACAGGCCATATTTTTTTTTCAAAATGGCCACCAATGTAAAAATAATAGGACGAAATTGGTTAAAGTTATGTTAGAATAGTGTGGGTTTTGGTAAATGTAAGAGTTATTGCTTATTTCATTCTGAAAAATAACATTCAGTGGGGTTCAGTTTATCCATATATTGAAATTTTTTGTCAATATCTGCATCTTGGAAAATGGCCACCATCTTAATTTTTTTTCGTGGCTAATGTGCTTTTCTATTAAAGATATAGTTAAACTCCAATCAGACAAGGTTTGGTGCTTGTATCATTAAGTGAAAGATTTTTTCACTATGCTGCCGCGCTATAGGTACAAATCAAAATAATTTTCACATGAAACATGATACTTCAAGTATCTTATTGACTTGAGGTAAAACAAAATGTCTTTTTTCAAATTAGTGTTTGTGTAATATACATGTACTCATTTTGTATTTGTACAAATTTAGTTCCCTCTGCTGTTACAAAATACTTTTCATTTTTGATAAACAAAATGAAATATTAACATTACATTACATAAACGAAATAGTTAAATTACATTACCTGGACACCATTTTATAAAACAACTCCTGGATTCATAGGTAACTGATGCTGATTGAGGCTCGCAAGAGTATAACCAGCAGTATTGATACCTATACTGCACGCCATATCCACACGTGACACTGCAAGAACTCCAACTTGTCCAATACCAGTAGTTTTCAACTGTCAAACGTTAAACACAAAAGATGTAAATGTTACATGTTTATAGATATTTGTACATTTGTTAGATTTGCTTTTGTAACTTTCAAATGTTTTTTTCTTCAAACAAAATAAATTGACAATGTTTTACAGTATATACTCTTTGGTCCACACGCATTAATGATTGTATTTTTTTCAAAGAAGCAAACATAAAAGTCTAATTAGTTAACATTATTCTCAAAGGAGTAGATATTAAACGAATATACACTTAAATATTCAAAAACAACCGAAAAAATGTCTTCCTTCATCCATTATAGTGGGTCAGTAATGTAGGGCCAGACATGAAAAATAAATGTCTCGATAAGACACATATTTTGTCTAATACATATTATTAGCTATCACAACTATTGATATTTTTCCATTAAAGTGATAGCTAAGGTATTTATTTAACTTGTTGAATATTAAATAAGTTTTTTTTTACAGGAATTGATGACAGAAGGGATCAATTTTCTTAAATTCGACATTACGTTTATGTCAATCTGAAATTTCAAAAAAATGATAAAGAAAAATATATCTTCATGACTTATATTCTGATAAATTTGATAGACAAAATTCGCAATTTTCGGGGGAAATTGACAAATTCACGATTTTCAAATTCAAATTTAAAATGCAATTACTTGTCATTGGAAAGAAGAAACGACTTTTTTTTTTTGCTTATTTCCCAGTTTGGTATCAGCTTTAAAAAACAACATCTCCTGAATTATATATACATGTTATTCCTTCATATTTTTCTCATTTTAAAGCATAAACGAAGGAAAAATGCATTTTATTGCAATCTTTAAACCATCCATAAAAAAATCCCACATTGAAATTTCGCTGGAATTGAAATATGTTTTTCCGCATGATATGCATAATGGATTGCAGACTTGAAAAGAAAGGGTCCATGTGCTTACTTTTTCTGTATATCGAAAAAAAGGTCATTTTCTGTTAATTTTTTGTCTTGTGTCAATTTTTATGATGGGAAACCACGTTGTATTATATTGTTGAGACAATTATTTTAATGACGTTTTTCATTGTAGCATCGTTTATACAGCTTTACAACAGAGATGGACAAGCTGCTTCCCCCGTAACTGTTTTGTATGCCCTTAATTTACAAGCGTATTTTTTCTTCTTCCTTCACTGGGACACACCTCTAGCACATCCTTTTATGTTTATTTTTTTAAAGCAGTCCGATTTGCTCTTATATGCAGTTTCGTTTCTGATTTAGTTATTGCAAATAAAAATAGAAGCTGTGGCATGATATTCCACAAGACAGTAATCCACCCAATTAGCTGAATATCTTCCCTGGATACATACGGGTACTCTAGTTTCTACTATATATATTGAATATGTAATATGACAAAATATATCTAGTCACCGCGCCGGTCTATCGACCCAATGACAGGCGAATTTAAACTTCTGCATGCCCCACTACGGCCTTAAATAATGAACCGGAGTCCATACCATGAGGATGCTGTAAAAGGCCCCCAAAATATAAAACTATTCATAAAACGCGACAATCGAACTAATCTATTGGAAAAACTGTGAATAAATAACAGTAACGTTTACCGCCAATTTCTATGTCAAGTCATTCTATTATTGTACAACGTTGGGTTTTTCAATACAAATCGAGCCAAGTCAGATCTGTTTTTCATTTTATCCTAGTTATTAGAGTTTTAACGTTACCCTCACATATTATATAGACAGGAAGCAGGAAATGTTAAAACAAATATAAACGGTTTAGTTCCATATTAACAAGAGGTCAATGTTATTACCAATCAAAACTCATATTTAATGATTTTATAATATTGTTGTGACGATATCCTTTACGGATGAGTTTGTTAACATGAATTTTAAGATCGTGTGGATTTAGTTTAAATTTTTGAACTTCTGTAAAAAGTAGGCTGCGATATCTCGTGTTTAACAAGCTTATGATTGAAAATACATCCAAATTTAGATACCAAATCATTATATTATTGAAATAGTTTATTAAATGATAAAAATAATTTGAGGTAACGAAATCTTTGCGTTTATCAAAATCTGAAATGTCGCTACAAACGTGGACATAACGAACAAGCTGAAGATATATACACCGTATGAAGGAGGCAAAGGAACGTCCCCATCAAGGATTGGGAATTTAATAATTGAGAATGAGAAATCGTCCCTCTTGCTATAAATTTTGAGGAAATGTTATCTTGAGAAACATACACATCTAAGTCCATTGGCATTTGAGTCTATTGTTATTGGCTTTCTTCAATGTTAATTCCGATTGATAAATCAATTTTTAGATAACTTCTGCAGCAACGATATCTATATCATTTATCAAATTTTACTACCATCATAGAGATTTCCAAAATAACATGGCAACGATACAGAGTTTTCGTAAAACCCGGTTCATCTCACGCAGCATTTTTGTAAACATAAAGGACGAAAAAAAAATTAAAAATGCTTTACCACCACAGTGACATTAATGAATCTATATTGTTTTTGTTTAGATTTCAGCGTTGACTTAGGGAAAGGTGTGGTTAAGGATGGAACAAACCATTGTTTGACCCGCATCTAATATTGCATGCACCATTTAATCACTTTACATCATTCAGAAAATTTAAAGCGTGCCATTAAAGGTAAGTCAGCGCATTTTAAAGGTAGACTGTACCAAAGGTCGTAAGGATTTTAAGAATTTTGACAAAATAACATTTAAATGATGATTGTTTTCTGTATGTACGTAACTGCTTTGAAGAATGGACTAACAGATTTTACCATTATGAGAATGATAACTTTAAACTATTTATTTATAGAAACGTAGTTAGGTAGGCCAGAAATTTTTTCTGTCCGACCCCGTTACCTGTCAATAGTATGTTTACGGTCGAGAAGAAAATTTGTAGGGCGTACTGAAGACTTGCGCAAAATGAAGGCAAGCGCTGACCTGTCCATCTGACGCGCACACCAAGATAATGCGAATAAAACTATTGTGAAAAATATGAAGTATCCAATTTTACTCATACATTTCTCTCCAGCAATACGAATGCAATGGTTGCTACATTTGTAAATATAACAATTATAGGGAGCAAAAGTGGACAGGGTATATTGACAGACGAATACTGATCTCTTAAAGAGGCTCGATATTTAACAATCTTAATTTTTTAATGCGATTATCGATGAATTACAACGTAAGATTCCCTACATATATTTTATTCAAACGATTCCTCTACTTTCTGGTGTTAGGAGAACGGCTCTTTTTGTATTAAGGGGGGTATGGGTTTTTTTTCTTAGACATATTTTTTTTAGATTTTCAAAGCGGTTTTATTTCTCAAAATTCAAAATTACGCTATATGGAGGGAAATTGCTTCATAACATATTTTTTGTTACATGCCTGTCAAGAATTTTTTCATAAAGTTGGGCATCCGAATATTTTTTGCGAAAAACTATAAAACCATTACCATCCCTCCTCAGAGTAAAATGGTGGTTCCCTTTACATCTACACGTAGTTTCATTTGATTGTGCCTACAAACCTGTTCCGATAGAATATATCAAAATGATCCCTGTAATTGTTTCAATAGAATTCATAGCAGCATTCATCATGTATAATTTCCTTGCTGATTCAACATACAGGATTCAAACAGAAAACAAAGTCACACAATTTGTTTAGCAGGACGTTCATTGAATTTTGCTAAGATATTCTATGATAGTTTACTCGTAATAATCAATGAACTTACTTCCTGATGAATCATGTAAAGAGCTCTATTTACATAGTCTTTAAAATAGAACAATAAAGCATCGTAACTTTTGATTATATTCCACTCTACATACCTAAACGAGGAAGATGTCTGTTTATTATATAAGAACTATTTTTGTATCATAAATATTTCAACACGCTTAGGTCAACTTGTAGATGTAATTTATACGTTTTAAATGGCTGTCTTAAAGAAAATCATACCACATTTCTCTATATTTAACCCGCAGTTTAAAATTCCCTCATTACCGGCCCATTTCTCACAGTCTACATATTGATTTATTATTTATTAATTATAACTTGTTTCCATCCTGAATATCGATGAAATATTTGCCGCTGGACGTTAAGCAACAATCAATCAATATTTTCTATACTACTTTGTGAAGAAGCATGAAATTGATGTATTTCTGTTTTAAACTCGTAATGTCCGAGGGTATTATGAGTTTTTTGTCATTTTCCATTCATCCTCGTTGACATTCTAATCGTTGCTTATACACTTTGTGGTCATCATTTGTACAACGGTACTTAAATTTTTTTCAAGTTTTTTGTTGAATATTAGTAGTCCCTGAGTAGCATATTTTCTGATTATTTATTATATCAACGTACAAAATGCAATTTCTGGTTAAATAATGGAATTCTTTTTAAACATATATATATCTGGTAAAAATTCACATAAAGATCGCGTCGTGTTTTAAAAGGCATGACTATGGGGGAAATATGGTTTTGCGTGATCATTCTTTAAAAAATGTATCAGACACTTTTCATAGATGCTCTATTAAAAAAACTGGAAATGAATTGATACAGTCTGAATTACAAAGTCGCTTACAGATTATTTTGTGTGGTTCCTGTTCGGAATTATGTACTACGTGCATGATCTTCTATATCCAGCTTTCCAACAAGCTCATCAACAAAGATCGCTTGAACAGCCCCAACAATTTTAACACAGGATATGTTTTATTTCTTTACCAAATTTTAACTATACCTAATCAACTTAGTTGTTAATTTGTCCTTTTTAATCTCCAGTTTCTCATGCACACCTATAGGCTTTGTTGAATACAGAAACCTTAAAGCAATTGATTCAAAACTACCTTTATTTTCCATGCAAGGTTAATGTTTGAATTAAAATGAACTTCCATGGCTGCCCAGTGTATTTTCCATTCAAGATGAGATGAGAATTTATTGAAAAACTAAAATTAGAAGCTGCACATTAAGTTTCAGACCATATGACTCAGCAGTTTTAAAGAAACAGGCCCATTAGCAACAAATAATCCCCATGGAGGAAAGATTTGTTTTTATCAAATCAAAGGCAAACAAATATACATGACATTGATGCGTGTTTACATTTATGTTAGACGAAATGGGTTTTTTTTTGGTATTAATATTGACTTTCTTGTTAATAACTTAATACAGAACTAAACAGTTTATACTTGTTATGACATTTTCTACTTCCTGTCTATTTATATTTAATAACCCATGTTTCCATGACTTCTTATGATATATATTTAAACACTAATTACAATTAGACGTGTTTTATTGACACCATGGTAGAGGAAAACTTTGTTTCCTGATCGGGTGCTTTTGAGTTTTGCAAATAGCAACTGAGATTACTCTTTCGAGGTCTATACTTTTGTTGTATCATGAATTAGAGTCAGTTCTATTTGGAACCTGTAGTCTAGTGGGTTTCATTGTTTAATTAGTCATTTATTGTTATTTGTTCACCAGTTTTTCAATAGATTAGGTCAATTGTCATTTTTATGAATAGTTTTGATTTCACATTTTGTACTTTGTGGCCTTTTACAGCTTGCGTTATGGTATAGAACATAATGGTATAAGTTTAAATTCGACTGTCATTTGGTGGATGGCTCTCTCATGGGCAGTCATGCCACATCTCCTGTTTTTACATTTACATGTGATTTTTTAAATCAGCGTCCTAACAGCCTTCACTCATCCCGAAAAAAGTTCTCAATCTTCTTCTCATTTGGCCCATTTTTGATAGTATCCTTAAGTTTTAAATACTATTCGTCGAATTTATTGAATGAGGCTCATAATATTTGATCCTTTGACCCCTTTGCAAACGGTAATTTTGTTTTCGTAGAAAAATATTTTTGACGACGTAAAGGTCACCAGTTATACCGATTCAAACAGGACAATATTTCATTACGTCACATGTTATATATAGTTGAAAATCTTTGTTGCTACAGGTTTGGTAAAAGTGTTTAAAATGACTCGTTTCTTTCTTACCAAAGAAGAAATCCTGGACAATCATCGGTCAGGTTTGTTTTCTTTTTGGAATTTCAACTCAGAATAGAGAATTCGATATTCCTTCACTTCACTGGATTCCAAAGCTTCACAAGTGTCCTTTCAAGCAACGTTATATTGCAGCGTCTGCCAAATGCTCCACAAATCATCTTTCCAAGTTACTGACAGTTATTCTATCAGCAGTAAAAAACGGGCTCCAGAGTTACCGTGAAACAAGCCATTCTAGAAGTGGCGTGAATCAAATGTGGATTCAACCAAAGATCTGTTAGAATGCCTCAAATCAAAGTCCCTTACCTCTTGCAATAGCATCAAAACATTTGATTTTCCACCCTGTTAACTACTATTCCACATTCAAACTCAAAGAAAAATTAAAAGCCTTGGTTCACCTCTGTTTTGTTAACAAAGATGGCAAACGCAGATACAAATATTTGGTTCTAGGGATTAACCAACCTTATTTTGTTGTTAACCACTCTGATTGTAATAAAATGAACTCAGAAGATGACATTTGTGGAATGCTAGATTTCTTGATTGACAACATTTTTGTAATGGTTGGCGGGCATTTGTTTCAACAGACTGTCGGAATTGCAATGAGGACTAACTATGCACCCCTTCTCGCCGACTTATTTCTTTATTCCTATGAAGTTGACTTCATACAGAGCCTTCTTATCTTGTGACTATGTTGACCTTGAACTTGAAATCAAAGATACTACAGAAACAGAAAAGTCTGCTTCTTACCTAGATTTATATCTAGTAATTGACAGTAAGGGAGGGTTAAGAACAAAACTTTACGACAAGAGAGACGACCTTGATTTTCCGATTGTAAACTTTCCGTTCATGTCTAACAACATTCAAGCCACACATGCCTAAGGAGTGTATATTTCGCAGTTGAACGCTGCTCCAGGGCTTGTGCTTCTTATCAGGATTTTATTGATAGAGGGTTGCAGCTGAAAAGAAAGCTCCTGAGTCAAAGGTTTCTCAGGGAAAGATTAGAGTCATCACTTCGGAAGTTTTTCGGTCGCCATCGAGATTTGGCTGACTGGTACGAAATATTAATTTCACAAATGACAATGGATATCTTCCGACTTTCATGAATACAAATCCATTGCTATACCGGTTGTGACTAACATCGATTGTGATTATACACTGGCTTTGACTACTGAGTAACACGACAGGAGTTGCTTACCCTTCCGGAGCAGCTAAACTCACCCTGGTTTTTGTAGGGTTTGTGTTACTCCAGCTTAAAATATCAGTGTAGTGTTGTGTGTTCTATGTATTTTTCGTTTCATTTTGTTGATCATGGTCTTGTCTGTCTTCCGACTAAACGATTTCTCTCTGCCACTTTGGTATCTTCGATTTCCTTTTAGAGAAACCAAATCTCACATTGGTAAAACTCTCATAATGTTATTCATTTTTACAATCTTGATACGATAAATGACCTTCAAATTTCCTGAAAAGGCTCGAAATTTAACCACCTTGATTGTTCAAAGTACGAATATCAATAACTTGCAACGTAAGATTCTCTATATAATTGCTTTTCAAACGATTTCTCTTCATTCAGGTATTAAATATCTACACGTAGTTTCATTTGTTTGTCAAGGCTAATGGTGCATACAAACCTGTTCCGATAGAATATATCAAAATGATCCTTGTAATTGTTTCAGTTTAATTCATAGCAGCATTTTCTTTTTTATACAAACTACGGGATTCAAACAGAAAACAAAGTCAAACAATTTGTTTGACATGACGTTAATTGAATTTATAATAGTTTACCATAATCGTTGTACTTACTTCCCGAATGGATAATGAATATTGCTCTACATGTATTTAACTAGTGTTAATTCAGAAATTAATGCGACGTTTTTACTTTTGGGACTGAGTGATAATCGTTAAAAAAACACTTGCATATTTATATCTGTTAACAATATTTGCAACCAGGTTCACTTAAACAGTGAGGTACATTACTAAATATGGCAATTTTTTATAAATTTGCATAAACTTATAAAATTAAAATTTTGTAAAAATTTCAACGTAAATTTCAAGACAAATTGTTACCATTAGTTACATTTATTAAACAATTTTTCAAAAGAATCTAACATATTTTGCAAATTTTTTTAATTCTATTGTTTAATAATCGAGTTCACTGAAATTGCTTATACACTTTGGGGTCATCATTTGTACAACGGTACTTAATGTTTTCGCTTACGAAGTTTTTCTTTATTTTACTCCTCTGTCAATAAACAAACTCCTCTGCAACTGCTTTATCAGCTTAAAGTTTTTGGTTGAATATTGTTAGTGCCTAAGTAATTTACTTTCAGAATATTTATTATATCAACCAAAAATGCAATTCCTGGTTTAACAGTAGAACTTTATTAAAACACACATATATATATATGGTAAAAATTCACATACAGATCGCGTCGTCTTTTAAAAGGCATGAGTATTTGTGGAGAATATGGTTTTTGCGTGATCATTCTTTAAAAAATGTATCCGACACCTTTGAAATATGCTTTGTTGAAAAACTAAAAATTGATTTGATACAGTCCCAATTACAAAGTCGCTTACAGATTTTTTGCGTGGTTTTTGTTTGGAATAATGTACTACGTGCATGATCTTCTATACCCAGCTTTCCAACAAGCTCATCAACAAAGATCGCATGAATAGCCCCAACTATTGTAACACAGGATATGTTTTTTTTTCTTTACAAAATTGTAACTATACCTAATCAAGTTAGTTGTTTATTTATCCTGTTTAACTTTCAGTTTCTCTCACCTATAGGCTTTGTTGAACACTGAAAATTTTAATAAGAAACCTTACACCTTGATATGATTATTCAACATTTGAAATTTTGTATTTTGAAACCACCGGGTCGATGCCTCTGCTGGTCGACCAGGGGTCCCAAAAGGAATTCACTAGCCCAGATATAACTTTTCTGACATGAAATTTAAAAAACAATGTTTCACAGAATGTTGCAGTATTGTTAAAATACTAAAACACTGAAAATACGGAAAGGCCTCGAAAAGTATTGCACATAGTTGTTGCCCCTGTTTTCGGATTTGGAATATTCCCCATGGAGGCAAGGTTTGTTTTTTTTATCAACACAAAGACAAAAAATATGCAGGACATCGATGCTTGTTAAAATTCCTGATAATTAGACTAAATGGTTGTTATTGGTACTCCTAATGATATTTAAACACTAAATTCAATTGGAGGTGTTTTTTTGACATCGTGGTAAAAAAACTCGGTTTCCTGGTCGGTTGCTTTTGGTTTTGAACTAGCAGACAGCAACTGAGAGTACTCTTTCGAGGTCGATACTTTTGTTGTATCATATATTAGTTTTAATTGTATTTTGAACCTGTAGTCCAATGGCTGTCATTGTTTAATTAGTCATTAATTGTTACTTGTTCAACATTTTTTCAAAAGATTAGGTCAATCGTCGTGTTTAAAGAATAGTTTCGAATACAAATTTTGTATTTTGGGGCCTTTTACAGCTTGCGTTTTGGTATGGACTCCGAATCATTATTGAATGCCAAGATTGGACATATTGGTATAAGATTAAGTTTTACTGTCATTTGGTGGATGGCTGTCTCATGGGCAGTCATGCCACATCTCCTGTTTTACACTAATATATGATTTTTTTTACATCAGCGACCCAACAGCCTTCACTCATCCGGAAAAAGTATGTAAATCTTCTTCTCATTTAGACCATTTTTATTTACCCTCTACAGAAACCCTTAAGTTTTAAAGACTATTCATCAAGTTTATTGAATGAGGCTGACAACACCATTTTTAAATATTCATAGAGACAAAACTTTTCTGAACCGATATGAAATAACTCCATTTGTTGATAATTAAATGAGTTGAGCCTGCTGAAAATTGGTAGCACGCCGAAATTGCGTTACTCAACAACGAACGTTACGTAAGTAACTAAAGATTCGTGTGACTGTCTTAGTTCGAAATACAAATATGATTCCTTTGGTCGTGTTATTACTGGAGACCAAAGAACGAGTGGTAATTGCTTTCCTAAAGGTGGGTTTACACGATCAAACTTTTTCATCAAACTTTCTTCAAACTTTACTTGTGCACCTGTTTCCAACTCAGGTTTGATCGTGTAAACACTCCATCAAACATGTTGGATAGCTCTTCCAACTCTCAAATAATATTTGATGGTGTTGTCCAACAAGTTGGATGAGGTGTTTACACTGTCAAACTCAAGTTGAAAACAGGTGCACAGCAAAGATCTGGAGGAACAAGGGCAGGTTTTACGAAAAGAGTTTGATCGTGTAAACCCACCTTTAAAAGGTCCTAATTATACCCCCTTAGCCAAAATTAATTGGACCAAATATCGTGGTGTTATCGAAAAATCCCAACTAGCATATTCCATTAAATGTATCAAAATGATCTCGGATAAATCCTTTACTTAAGGCCTTGACAAATACATAGAAGAGTAGATATTCGTATTATTAACATTATGAAAGGAATTGTAATAAAGATACAAGTTTTTCTCATGCTGTTTCAAGATTAAAAAGCAAGATTAAAGAATTTTTTAAAACTTATGTGTATTTTCCCACAGATAAAGCGGTCAATGATATCGTAGTTGTCTGTTGAAAGTATTATATAGAGGTCCTCCGCAATTCACTGTTCCAACACTTTCCAAGCTAAAAAACTTGTCAAAATTATATGCCGTTAACGAACCCTTGAATGTTACCACCCAGTTAAAGGCTGCATCTGACAATATGAAAGTTCCTACAATATACTGGCTTCATAAACTGCATAAAACTTTATCTAATTCTCGGTTCATTTCTGATTCTTGTAAATGCACTACCGCTAACGTCTCAATTCTATGAACTAGTGCTCTAACTACTTTTTCCTACAATAGTCAGTTATGAATTTTCTTCTCTTTATGAAAATGAAAATTTATAAGATAAATGTCAGAGACTACACTCCAACGACAAGAAAAGCAGAGGGAATTTACTAATCTAGAGGTGGCCTCAAGGATTTGTACAAAGGTAGAATACCACACCTCATGTAAAGCTCGAAATCGCGCCAAATAACGAAAATGTGTTTAGGTAAAAATAATACTGCTCCAACATGAATATTAAATGTACATGTAACAAAACATATACCACAAAGGCAAACTGTGACAACAGTTCCTAATTTGGGACAGGCATATGAGGCATGTGGCGGAGATAAACTAGTTTAGTGGGATCCCAACCCTCTTCCAACGAATGGCCGAAGGAGGAAATCAAAGAAGGAACAAAAACAAAAGCAGTAACAGACGAACTATAAAAATCAAACTGAAATTTATATAATGCGACTAGATAGTCCCTGATTGTTGGATTTGGCTTCTTATTGTGATTTGTTTGTATTTGAGTATACCTCTTTTTCAATGTTTGAATCTCGGACTTCTTATTAAATGGCTCTTATGCTACTAATGAAAAGTTACTCCTTGAAATGTACATATCGCACATTACACCATATTTATTCAACATTTGTAAACGTGTATTTTAAAACCACTGGGTCGATTCTTCTGATGGTGGACCTGGGGTCCCCGTGGGTATAAACCAGTCTAATTGTCAGACTTGTCTGACATGAAATTTATCAAACAATATTTTACAGAAATTTGCTGCATTTGTTAAAATTCTAATGCACTGAAAATACGGAAAGGGTTTGAAAATAATTACACTTAGTAATTATCCATACCGTCGGATTTGGTTTCTTATTTCGATTTGTTTGGAATTGAGTACTTCTTTAACAATGTTTGGATCTCGGACTTCCTATGTTTTGGTTCTAATGCTATATATATAGAATATACAAATTCAGCATATTCAACATTGGTTAAATTGTACTTTGAAACTACTTGGTCGAAGCCCTAGCTGGTGGACCTGATGTCCCCAAGTGTATACACCCGCCCAGTTGTCACACTTGTCTGACATGAAATTTATTAAACAATGTTTTAGAGAAATTTGCTGCATTTGTTTAAAGACAGAAATCGTTTAATAAGAAGACAGAGAAGATCGTTGCCAACAAAGAGAAACTAAAGACAAACATAGTACACACTGAAAACTACATGTAAAGCTATGGTAACACGAACCATACAAGTACCAAATTGAGTTCAGGTACTCCGGAAGGGTTACCAACTCCTGTTCCACTAAAAACACACTGTTATTCAGTAGATAATGGATATTCCTTACTGGTCAACCACATCATGATGAGCACTGAAAATACGGAAAGGCTTCGAAAAGTATTGCATTAAATTATTGTCTATACCGTCTTCCTTTTACGTTTTATTTGGATACGAGTTCCAGTTTTACTATGTTTAAAGCTCGAACATCCTATCTTTTGGTTAAATGCTGATGATGAGATGTAACTCCTTGAAATATAACATATCGAAATTCACTATTTTTGTCAACATTGGTAATCTTGTTTTTTTTCCCTACTTAATACCTAATGTTTAAGTTTGTGCCATTCGTTAAAATCAATTTATTTTTAAAAACGGCATGTTTTAATGTTCAGGTAAGCAACTGCTCTTGCAAAAATTCTAAATAAAAAAATTCCCATTAGTATTGACTATCATTTCATTCACTTATAAATGAACAAACTGTCTTAAAACTTAAATTGCATGATACATATATGAATATATATTAGTATTTGATGACATACTTATTACAAATATTTTTTAAATCGAGTATTGTTGTCACATGTCATAAGTGGCATCGAAACAAATTTAAAAATCCCAGTAAATTTCTATTAAAATTCTAATGATCAAAATGTGTTATGAACAATCTACAATTATAGACATATAAACATAATTATGTGGTGTGTTTGGGTGTGTTTGGTTATGTTTGGGTAAAAAGATGAGTGTACAGGAAAAAGCAGGCGTGAGTTGCTTTTGGAAGATGTCTACTGATAATGACAACTGTGGTTGTTGGGAGCTGAGTTATTGTAGTCTAAGGTATGATATTCCGTTTAGTTATTGTATACGGAAAGATGTCTTTTGATGTGTATATCTGCTGGTTGGTGAGAGAGTCATGATTTCTAGTTCTTGTGTAGTGATTATTGTGCACGGTTGTAAAATTTTATATATGATATACCACATCATAAATTGAACTAGATCTCCGTTCTGTTGACTTTGTGATCTTGACCTTGTATGCCATTACAGAACGAGGATTACTTGTGTTAATCAATTGATTCTTCTGAATCTGACAACATAGTTTGTCCGTTAAAGTATCATTTAAATGTAGTACAATATTGGTCACTAGTCTGGTTTGCTATGAGTTTGTCTTAGTCTGGCAGCATGGCACATATGAATATGAACAGATAAGGGGTAAATATCAGAGAGACTGCACCCGAACGAAGAGAAAAACAGGCAATTTACATATCACAAGGTAAATACCACTCCTTGTGAACAGCTCTAAATCCCAAAATTATAAAGGTATTTATGTAAATAACACTAAGATGAACCTATAACCGCTTTTCTTGACTTTGGACACTTATACGAGACAGGTGGTGGATAAAACTTGTTTGGTGGGAGCACAACACCTCCCCCAACGAGTGGTAAAAGGAAAGAATCTAAGAAAACAAAAACAGTAACAAACATCATGCCCGTAGCCAGAAATTTTTAAGGGGGTTACATCGACTCGCGAAGTGGTCTTTACGGCTTTGGGTCCGCGGAATGTGGTGCAAAATCTTGCAATCTAGCAATTTCTTGGCACTGTTTTTGCATTTAAGTCCTGTTTTTTAGACTTTAAAAGTCAAACTTCAATCTGAATCGCGAGTTTAATAGTGCTTATTGGTTTTCAAGGGAGGGGGTGGGGGGGTCGAGGGGTTCCCCACTGGCTACGGGCATGAACATGACAATAAATACTGTAAAAGTATTAGTTACTGCGAATTTATATTTCTTCATAAGTTATCAGGTTTTATATTCTGCGAAAACTGTTTATTCCTATGAAATATCTAGGTAAATTTTGGCATTTCACATGTACCTATTTTCACGGAAAAATTAATAACACAAAGATAGCAAAAATTACTTTTTACAGTATACTTGACAAACCATATGAAAAGTTTCTGCTATGTCTTCAATATTAGTTTCTATACCTCTTTTATACACTGTACGTGAGTCATGGCATAGTTGAGTACAATTTGAGCAACATACCATTTGATTTTCTATAATATTGTTACAAAGTAACACATCAATAATATTTGACCATTGTTTTGAGATTTTATTTGAGACTCAGTTTCAGACTGATAGTATGGGACATTCAACACTTATTAACCATGTTTACATTTTCTGGCTTTTCATGGCTATTTCTGTTGGAGTACAACTATTTCATTTTAAAGTTAAATGTAAAATGGTTTTAATAAAACTGATATCTTCCCAATCATAACCAATTGTTTCCATTAAAACTTGCTCCAAAAATATCGCTATGTATTTTTGGCCTTCATTTATTTTAGTGGACCCAGTACTTAAGGATAAGTTATTGCGTATAGTAAGGGTTTGATTATGGGTTATATTTGGTCGGGTCAAGGGTAACAGTTTAGGTTTTAGTTAGACTTGAGGGCAGGGTTAGTGTGGGGTTAAGGGTTAGGGTGTCTCATCAGGTTGGGTCCCCTAAAGTAAATGAAGGCCGTATTTTTTACCACTGAAGTAAAAGTAAATAGCAATGAAATAGAGTAATGGTCAATATTAATAGCAATTCTAGAAATATTGCATATATCAAACTCATCATTTTACCATTCAATACATTGATCTCACTTTAAATCATGTCTACTCGTGTTCTACTTTTCAATTCACACACAATTGATGGCCTATAGGTATTCAAATGCCAAACAGTGATATTCTGTACTCATTCAGGACAGAAATCTTGTGGTCACTTAATTCTAAATTTAAATTGGATGCCATTGAGTTTGAGGCATCCACCATCTCATTTTCTGTAGTAAAGGATTTGAGTTGCAGCCAGAATATTTTCGTCTGAACATTTTTTACGCAGTTTTTATGAAAAAGTTCTACAGTAAAATTTAATTAAAAATAGGCAAATTGACTAGAATTTTTTCAAGGTCTTTCTGACCGAAATCAGGACAAGAAAAGTCATCCCTACTTTCAAACCAACAACTGATTGTTTATTTGGCACACCTGGCCTTAAAGACAAACAGGTAATGCATCAAATCATTTGCCACTGGACGTTAAACAACAATCAATCAATCAATCAACCTTTTCAAACAACCTGATTTGATGTAATAATGGATGGGAAAATATTACCTTTACCTTTGGAAGCAAGCCATTGATTTTTTATACTCACAAATAGATGATCCTTTTAATTTTTTGTTTTATGATTAAATAGACCTCAACTCATAAAAGGTGACATAACTGCAGCTGCACTTTTTTAATCATTACAGGAACACGTAGAACTCCATTGGCTCCTCATTATAAGTATCTAAACCCTTTTTTATTATAAGTGTTGCCTAAATGTTTTGGACCAGTTTCAGGAGTCCAATTGATCTCTGGTTTTTAGCTTCTATAGTTTGACTGTTTACACAAATAAATAAGAGCTGTTACAATTTGCTGCATTTGCCATTCACTGTAATACCATTGACTCATGATTAAAACAATAGTAAAAGCACTAATTACAAACACATTATTTCTTAATGGCAATAAATGGAAAACTGATATCAAATTTAAGTCTCAGAAAAGTCATGCTTGTGTCACTTGCCTGCATGTGGTTATTAAGCTAAAATGACAGACTATTTGAAAATTTTACAAAGAAACTTTTGTGCAATCAGGATAAAACAAAATATTTTCATCAATTACCCACTATCATATGTAAAACTTTCATGCAAATATTAGCTCAATTTGGCTTCAGGAAATAATAGTCAATTGGAAACAATAACTTACCAACAAGAAGCAAAAGACATTCAATCTTGAGGGAGCCAATTAGCAATTAAGCTGGCGGTTGAGGTTCTCTTACCCCCTCCCCCACTTTTCATATATTTCCTTAAATAAAAATTGCAATAAATTTTCATTTATTTAATGGAAAAAAGCAACCGAAACACAGTTGATCCTGTACATTCAGATTCAGTTTAGTTTGCCAATGGTTTCAAGCAAGCCAACAGTTGAAAATCAGGGAATCAGAAATAATTATTTCACATGGCACGCGCGAACCACAAAAAATACTTTAATTCAATTAAAGTTACTTAAAATCAATTTTTCTCTACTAAAATTCAATTTAAGTAACTTAATTCGAATTAAAGCTACTTAAATACATTAAGCAGTTAAGTGGAGATAGTTTCTCTTCATGTAAGAAAAATGAATTAAGCAGAGAAAATATTAGTTCAACTCTTGTTAACAACAATTAAGCGCGCCTGAACAACA
>JAULBM010333781.1:0-12894 GCA_032357055.1 Geukensia granosissima
GGCTATGGGTATGATATGTCATCAGGTTTAGTCTTCATTGACCCAATTTTCTGATTCAGACCTTGAAAACCTCAGGGACATGTTAAAAGACCAAAATGATTTTTGTATAAATGATTATAACCCTTTGATATTAAAAACATTGATTTGCATTCCCAAATTATTGTCGTATTTTCCAAATTAGATTTATATATTAGTAGGTTATGTTTCTTTATTAAGTTACCATATATGGGAAGAATAAAGAGGTGTTCTCATATACATTTTGTCATTTGATAAACTTTACATATCAATAGGTTAGAGAAGTAAATGAAAATGTACAAGTTGTCTAGAAAATAAGAAAAATAATAAATTCATTTTTGGTATACTTAAAAGCATAAGTATTTAGGGATTGCAATTTTCACAGTTTTACTTATATGTTTGTGGTTTCTATTTTTTGCCAGCACTGCTTTTTTGTAAGATGTCTCAGTAAATTGTGGTTTTTTGCCTAAACATATTTTAGCAGAAAAATTAGGACCGTGAAGATAGCAAAAATTAATACCCGGTGAATATTACTACTTTTACAGTATATTGATAGGTAGAATTATTGCTCAGCCTGATTTATGTGTTTTTTCTTTGATTTTACCGACTTGAGAATTTTCAATCTCCGTCGTAGAACCGCTTCCATGTATGAATACTCATACATGAGTACGTCTCTGCATTCAGCAATGCTCACAATAGCAAGATCTTGCAATAAGTAGTCGTCCGCAACAAAATAGCAACTTGTTTATTTCAAATATTTTAGGAAATTATTATTTTTCTTCATACTATTCTTTATGGTCAATTATTTAGTTTCAAACAAAATAGTTATTACTTTTGACTTCTGTAGTAAATAAACGTCATGAGAGATTTTAAATTCTTTGACGTCACAATTCAATGTTTTTCGTCACGTCATAGACTGAATGCGCTGAATGCAAGGGTAAACTGAGAGAGTAGCGAACTTTTTCCCTTGCGTGGAAGTTGAGTTGACGCATGTTAATTTGCCAACTGACCCAATAATTTTTGTAATCGGGCCAGTTCACATTTATTGATTTTATTAGCCAGTAGACATCAAAGGAAAGCGGCTCAAATTGCCGATAAAGAAAAATACACACTTCTAGAGAAAGTTTACATTGTTTTCTTTTCTCCCCTTCGAAAATCGGCATAACATAAATGTCTCCTCTACGAAAATTACCTTATTGGATATGTAGAAGTTTATTTTCGACAGTTATTTTGCGGATGTCTTTCTCATGGGCAATCATGCCACAACTCCTTATATGTAAACTGTTGGTAAGAGTGTCAATGTTGATTCTAAAGAACACAGTATTTTAAGATTGCATAACAATTGCATA
Organism: Geukensia granosissima; assembly: GCA_032357055.1. Taxonomy (NCBI): domain Eukaryota; kingdom Metazoa; phylum Mollusca; class Bivalvia; order Mytilida; family Mytilidae; genus Geukensia; species Geukensia granosissima. The sequence goes on from JAULBM010333781.1 coordinate 1,365, forward strand.
ACTCTTTGACAGATAAGTTTATTCAAACAACTAAGAAGTCCTTACAGATTCTGTTAAAAACTTCGAGCTTTTCTAAACAAATTTCCATAAAATTTTGACATTTTGTATACTCATTTTAAAAGGTGCAAATGTGAATGCAAATATCAATGGTCTAGGAATACTGGAACATGATAAATTAAAGATTACGATAACCTGATGCATGGACTAGGGGGTGGGGACATTAGATGTTTGGGCTATATTCATTAATATGGAATAGTATATCAAACATCTTCGGCCTTCTACCACTGGAACATGACAATCAAAACTTAATGCAGAAAATTTCCGAGTCATTTATCCTCGACTTGGGGATCGAGAGTGAGAGTTAATAATTTCCAAAAATAAGGTGGACAATCATATATACAAGTTCCGCTAACTGTATACCCAATATCATTTAACAACCCCTAAACTGACATAATCACAACCTTTATCATGAAAATATCAAATCAATCAAACAAAGACTAAGGGGTTAAAGAGAAATATCTATGGAAATGAGACAGAACATATTACTTGTACAAATTATACCAAAAATCATTGATCATCAATATAGGCGATTTCTCCTAAACTGACCTAACCACAAACTTTTACATGACAATTTACGAATCACTGGGCCATGGCTAAGGGAACAGTGTTTCATCGCCATGTAAACGAAATGTGTGAATATCAATGCAGCTGCACACAAGATATGAGGGTATTCACCAGCCCACTTATTAGACTTGTCCGACCTGAAATTTATCAAACAATGTTTTACAGAAATTTGCTGCATTTGTTCAAATCCAAAAACACTAAAATACGGAAAGGCCTCGAAAAGTATGGCACTTAGTAGTTGTCTCTGTCGTCGGATTTGGCTTTCTATTTCGATATGTTTGGATTTAAGTGCTTCTTTTACTATGCTTAGATCTTGGACATCCTACGTCTTGATTCTTATGCTACCGATGAGAGGTTACTCCTTGAAATGAACATAGAGCATACGAAAATTATCCATATCTATTCAACATTCGTAATTTTGTATTATGAAGGGTTCGTAACAAAACTCACTTAATCACAAAATTTAACAATTGTTGACGCCTTCGACGCCAGGATACAATGAATGGGCAACATATATCTCGTCGTATACGACATTTTGTCGCAGGCAAAACAAAAAGGTAGGATCTGTTGACTACGGGGCTGGATACAAACTCGGGGCTATAACAATCCACCTGTAACCATTTAATGATGGTAAAAACTATGCGAATACGGTTGTTTGGTTTCTGTTCAATGAAGAAACCTCTGCAATACAGGTTCTCAAAAACAGAAAGACAAATCCGTCTAAGATTATTTGCAAGCTGTAAGCAAGAAAATCCTGAAATCTACAGAGAGTTAATAAAGGCATGAAAAACATCACTAGTATATAATCTTATTTCATATCAGCGCCTTTTTATCTACTGGGGTGGTGATAAAAGTCCACCAACACAGGCTCTTGGGGCATCGGTTCCCTCATTTTTTATTATTATTTTTTTTAATTTGTAGTGTTAAAATTACGCGCAGTTTTTTACTGTTACAGATCGATAAATGCTGCGGGTCGCTTGGTCAGAATTTGTCGATTCTGTAATATAAGATAACTGCACTTAATTTTTACGCCACAAATTAAAATAATAATAATAATAATAAATTAAGGACAACCAAGAGCGCAATCCACCCACTGGTGGGAATAAAAGGACCTTCAGACCGGTTTATGTAATTAACGAACATTAATACAATACAGGTCAAATTACAAGCAAATACTTAAAAACATAACCAACTATATTTGAAGGGCAGTTGAATCCAAATACTGCATATTAATATTGACGAATAAAGTTTGTTGATGCAGTTACTACTTATTAATTGGAAACTGACCGAATATTAGGAACAAGAAAATTTCTGAAGACTTCAAAAGATGTAAGATTTTATTGAAACACTTTTACTCTGTCACGCTTTTCTGGAGTGGAATTTCGGGCTTAATTAAATTATACATGCGTTTCAGCCTTTGGATTTAGAAAGAATTATCCCACGTTTAACAGCGCATGCTTTACACTATGCAAAATTATTTTCACAATTCCCAGTGGTCGATTCTATTCTTCAATAGAATCTTTTGTTGAAATAAAACCTACTCCGAATTAAATACTCCTCATTCACATTAACCGGTAAATTAATTATTACGTTTTGCAGGTAATTATTCGGCCTTTAAACTTACATCTGTCCCCGCAATTTCAACGGGGGCCATCAAAGGAAAATTATGTAAATGTCGTTATATGCATTCAACTGTTTAATTAATTACTCAAAAACCGCTTGGTCAACATAGTGATCGTTGTATCTGATATAATGATCCTTGGGCTGTATTCTTTAACAACACTGCACGGAATTTACGCCAACCAACAATAGCTACAGCCGAACTTGATTTAACATACTGCACGGGACTATTTTTAAGAACTTGTTTCTTTTTCGGAAATATAGTAACCCAAAGCCAACATTTTATCGAGAAATTAAGCAGTTATAATTCCAGAAAAGATGTGGATGTTTCTTTCTGACATTTATTCCATATTCTTTTTTAAAATACTATCGTTCAATTCAAATGGAATTATGATTGGATAATAGAAACATTGCAGAATAAACAGGACTATTGTTTTGAGTGTAGTTTATTGATATTTGGAGGGAAGAACAAACACAAATTACGTATAAAACAGAAGTTGTTATATTTTTGGACAACAGTTCTGACAACTTTTGGCACTTTTGAAAAAAGCTGGTAGGAGCTATAACCTCCAAAACTGATAAAAACACATGTAATTCATATATTAGATGTGTATGGTTCAATATCAGTTAGTATAAATATGTCTTCTTTGAACGAATCGCACACAAATATTTTTATTTTTTTGAAGAAAATTTCATTTTTTCTTTGTGACATATCATTGTTTTTTCAATTAAGCGTATTAAGCGTATAATTGACAAGACAGATATAATTGTTTAACTGTTACTTCAATGAACGGATTTTTAAGATAGACTTTAAAATCGTAACGTCTACCGTCCGCAGAAAACGCGGGAAGAATTGTTCGCAGAAGTTTCATCAATATGGTCCCAAACCTGTCTAAAGAGCATTTGACATGATAAATTTTCACTGATAACGTTGTACAGATCACCAGGTTCATACAGTGCCGCTTCTGTTGTATAGCCAGAAACAATCAAATTTTAAATGATTAATGATATAATTTGGCGTGATATGCATCCAAATATAGTAGATGAATTGGGATTTGGAAGATTATAAGTATTTATTTGTTCGTAATCCCATAGAACGAAATCCAACGCAAAACAAAAACGTAAACAGTTAATAGTAACAATCTTCAGATTTTGTGGAGGATTGTCATTTTGTCTTTGCTGTATTCTTCTTTTTTATTTTCATCTTCGGTCTCGTCTTTAAACTGTTTAAAAATCTGTTTGTTTCCATAAATATTATAAACATCCTGTTCTCGAGCTTTCATCGATGATGATCGTTCCTTAGACACTAGAGTCGATAATGTTCGTTTCTTAGACCCTTGAGACAATTCATTCAACTTATTTTCCTCTAATTTACTGTTTTTGTCGTCCCTATTTTCATTATTTGAGACATCTTGTACAACATCTATTGCCTCAGGAGCAAATACACCGTATGTTTCTTCTGTCTGAAATTGTGACTGTGAAGTATTGGTTGTCGTTATGTCGCCTTTAATGCCGTTTCCGTCAATGTTGTCGCCATTAATGTCATCCGAGTCAATGTTGTCACCGGTTTCATAGATAACCGAAATGACCATCATTGCCGGCAGAAGCTTAGCACTTCTGTTTTTCTCTTTGATATCGGTTTTGTAACCTTCATAAATTGTGTTTGGTGTACGAAATTTAAATACGCTATGTTCTTCGATATTTTTTAATGGATCTTTAGAGGTATTTTTGGTGGTCTCTGTAGGGTAGTTGTCTTCATCAGGAAATGCAGGGGGAAGAATGTGATCAAAATCATCTGGTATAGAATTTTTTTCAGACATTGTTGGTGGAGGCAACGGTGCAGGATGATCTTCAATTTCTGTAATCTCCATCAAATCCAGTTTAGTTTTGGATGGTGGTAATGGAAAAGATTCGATATCCTCTTTTGTTATTTTCTTCTTTAGTGCTTCTGGTGGCGGGTGAATAAATGTAGTATTTTGTCTTATAAATTCTGTCAAAAGTGGATGCCGTCGGCTATTACCGCTGGTCGTATTCAGTTCCCTTGATAGGAATTTGCCAACAGTAATTGTTGGGGGAATATTGTTTATTTGTTTTACCAGACTTATTTTGTCAGGTTTCTTTGGCGCCACTGTCCTGCAGGCATCAAGGAGGTAAAAAGGAGTGGCAATGGCCACAATAACGGAACCAATAAAAGCCAGATACCATCCTAACGAAATTGTCCTGTTATTTGATTCTTTGTCGTTCTTATACACGAACACACAAACCATCAAGAAAGTCACTGAAATAAAAGAAGATAATTGTGTATATAAACTGCGTTACATGTATGATTTAGGTGCAAACTATATTTGTAATATTTAACCGCTTTAACTCTAATATCTCTAATACGGTAAGTACATACCCGCTAAAAGTCCAAAGACAAACACTGAATATTTCATTGCTTTTGCTTTTTTCCAATGGCTGGTCCAGAAAATGGTCATGGCACCAACGAAAACAAACAGGATGCAAAATACCAGTCCAAGACATCCTATGACCTGGGCTATCTTATGCTCAGCTGAAATATAATACACAATGACAATTTCAAAATATAAATAAATTAAAGTACAACAGTAATGTAATAGTTACCACAATAAACGATCCACCAAAACATACCAAACAAGTTAAACCTAAAATAAAAAAATATTTGCGTTAGATTTGGTACCGACACAGAATTGTGAAGGTAAGACTGGACTAGACTTGAATAAGGCACCGGATTTGTAAGGGTGTGACTGGAAAACACTAGATAAAGAATACGGTTAGGTTAGACTGGACTAGACTTGGCACCGACACAGAATGTGGCAGGAATAGACTTGACATTTGGTACGTATACAGAATATAGTTGTGTTAGACTGGACTAGACTTGGTACCGACACCGAATTTGGTAGGGTAAGACTGAACAAGACTTAGTGCAGACACAGAATTTGGTAGGGTGGGACTGGGAAAAGACTTGGTACCTACACCGAATTCGGTCGGGTGATACTGGACTAGACTTGGTACAGACACCAAATTCTGTAGAGTGAGACTTGAAAAGACATGGTACAAACGCAGAATGTGGTAGGGTAGGACTAGACTGGACTTGGTACCAACACCGAATTTGGTAGGGCGAGACTGGAACAGACTTGGTACAGACACAGAATATGGGAGAATAGGACTGGAATAAACTTTGTACCGACATAGAATGTGGTAGGGTTAGACTGGACTAGACTTAGTGCCGACGCACAGAATGTGGTAAGAATAGACTTGGTATATACACTGAAAATGTTAGGGTTAGACTGGACTATACTTTGTATAGACACAGAATGTGGTGAGGTTAGACTGGACCAGACTTTGTATAGACACAGAATGTGGTAGGTTTAGAATGGACTAGACTTTGTATAGACACAGAATGTGGTAGGGTTAGACTGGACTAGACTTTGTATAGACAGAGAATGTGGTAGGGTTAGACTGGACAAGGCTTTGTATAGACAGAGAATGTGGTGGGGTTAGAAACTCAGAATAACAAAATAAACTTATGGCTAGAGAAATTGTAAATCGCTGTAGGTCAAAGGGTTTAATGTATCCAGTCGTATTCAAATTCTAAACAATAATTAAAGGTAAGTGATACCAGATAGTACTAATATTCCTTTTACCCTTGGGCTCTTTTATGTTTTAACTCATGCCTTGGTGGGTCTTTTATTTTGTCGCATTGTTACGAAAATTCAATTAGTCGTAGGGTAACAAAATATCCATGACATTTCAGGTGCTAAGCTATGTTCTTGTCTAGTGCATTGACAAAAGCAAACGAGATTATTTTAACTTTGTTACGTTTTAATTCAAAGTTCCCATTGTCTTGTTTTGTGTTTATAATTAATAGAGACTATATTTTTTACACCTTTCAAGTTACAATTTGATATCAATAAAATCATCAAATCATGAAACCTACAAAAACCATTAATGGTTGAACTAATTCCTTTTGATGATATCTAAATGTACATTCTGAGGCTTTAAATACGCCAAACAGAAACATAACGAAGAGACTCCTATCCTGAATAAATCTTAAATGATCAGAACTAAAAAATAAATAAGCAAACAAGGGCTCTTGCTTTAGGACAGGAGGAGTTTACATTCAGGGGGTTAAAGCCCTTCATTTAGATACAAACCCTTCCCCTTTTTATGATCGATGAATGCATCATCCGAGGGCGTGGTGTGTCGTGAGTGAGATGGAAGTAGGCAGCGGGTCTTTTATTGTCACATACTATAGATGTACAATAATTAGAAATTTGAAATACTTGCTTGTTTAACGTTTCTTTCTTAATATTTAATGCACACTACTTCTAAATTCTTCGTCCACGTAAACAGGTATCACCATAGTTTCTAAGTATAGGCTGGAAGTTATAATGTTTACACAATTTTAAGCAAATTGGTTAGCAAAGTAGGTGAACGTTAGAAAACGATTCTTTCAGTTTGAACAGATATTATTATTATTATAATATTATTATTATTATTATTATTATTATTATTATTTACTAACAGCTCTTGAGATTATCCGGCCACACAGAACAAGTTTCAATTCCGGCGTTGGTGAAACACATTTGCCATAGTCCCTCGTTACTAGAATTGTGTTTTGACCACTTTGGAATGGCAAAGGCAACAATGTACAAAATTAATCCAACCACCGAAAACACCAACAAGGTAATACGTAACTTCATGTATAACGTACTCATCGTGTAATTACTTCACCACTTTTGTTGAAATATTCCATTATCTAATATAAGTAACTCCGCCGACACTTCCTAACTAACTAACATATTAGAACTCACTTTCCACAAAATGAAAAACGCGTTTTGTACGAATGAACTATGTATCTTATATGCATATTTACATTCCAAATCTAATTTCTTTCATGGGCAGTCTGTTAGAACGCAACGGACAATTAAAAGTAAATGGAACGTCAAAGGTAATCCACTTGTGAAAATTTAACAAGGGAATCGTTGCATGATTGACACCACATGTTCTGTCGACGAAAATGGTGCCGAAATTGGAATCTACCAAATTTTAAAAGAAATATACTAAAATTAGATATAAAAGACTGAGGCAAATCAAGTATACGATGTTATAATTTCAAAAATTCTTACACCTTATGATATTTCAGGTGTTAAGTGTGGACAGTAACCTAAAATAATCAAGAGACAATTAAAAATGTCAAAATTAATATATCTTTTAAGTTGTAGAAAATTTAACTTATTTGAGCTAATAAAAAGAACCAGTTAATGAAGGCTTTTTTGGCAAAATCAAACAAAGCGAAAAACTTATATTCTACCAGTTGTACATTCATTGCTGTAATAAAGGATTTCCAGGTTCGTAATTATCTATATTTCACCAAAAACTTTATACGTTCAAACCAGAAGGTTGAAAACATAGGAATGTATGGCAAAGTCGTAACAGGTTGGTAATAACTTGCATTGCAATTGGTATTTGGCCTTCCTGTTATGAATGAGTAGTAGATGAAATGTTTTAAAAGGACTGGTAGTGTTTATGGAGAATGTATGTTTTTTAGTGTAGATGTTGCTTTTTGTTCCTTTACGTCATGTACGTTTCCGTTATTATATTGTAACTAATTAGAAAAATGTGCCTGTGTCTTGTTGAACATGTCTTCGACAACCTCATTGATATTTCGTCGTATTTTGTCTGATGCATCTTAAACGTTTTGTTCATGATGCAGTCCATAGATTACTGTCTCTTCAAACTTCCGGTTCTTTTTACGAGTGTGTTTAAATTGAACTGATCTGTAATCATTTTTCGAGAAAATATCTTAAGAAGTGGGTTGGGTCTCAAACTTCTTATATATATAATATATATATTATACTGGTATTGTCGTTGCTTTTCATTTTACTATTAATCTTTAAATAAATGAGTATTAAAATTAATATGTTAAAAGCAGGCGATAACATCAAATTTAGTATCTTCTTGTCCAGAGAGCTTCCAGTCAGATGAAGTGGAGGAAGCAAACAATTTGATCTACCTAGACTTTAGGTCGTAAAAGATATCTTGTACCACTCGTTTTAAAGAATAATCATAGGTCATTTGAGCTTTAATTAACCTCTGTTTTGTTAAAAAAAAGATGGCAAACGCAGATACAAATATTTGGTTCTAGATAGGGACAAACCTTGTTATGTTATTAACCACTCTGGTTGTAACAAAAAGAAATCTGAAGATAACATTTGCGGAATGCTAGGTTTCTTGATTGACAACATTTTGGTAATGTTTGGCGGACGTGTGTTTCGGCGAACGGTCGGCATTTCAATGGGGCCAACAGTGCACCCCTTCTCGCCGATTTATTCCTTTATGCGTATGAAGCTGACTTCATACAGAGCCTTCTGCAGAGAAAAGAAAAAAGTTGGCTTAATCCTTTGGTTTCACATTCGGCTATATAGATGATGGCCTCTAAATTTGATGACTACGCTGACCGCATCTATCCAAATAAACTTGAAGATAGTACAGAAAGGTCTGCTTCATACCCATCTAGAAATTGACAGTAAGGGCGTGTTAATAACAAAACTTTACGACAAGAGAGATGACTTTGACTTTCCAATTGTAAACTTTCCGTTCAAATCTAGCGTTACTCCAGCCGCATCTGCATCCGCGGAGTGTATATTTCTCAGTGAATACGCTATTCCTGGGCTTGTGCTTCCTGTCAGGATTTTATTGATTGAGGGTTGCAGCTGACAAGAAAAGCCACTGAGCCAGGGGTTTCTCAGGGACAAATTAGAGTCATCACTCCGGAAAATTTTCGGTCGCCATCATGATTTGATTGACCGGTACGAAATATCCATTTACAAATGACAATGCATATATTCCCACTGTGGTGACTCGTGACTACAAATAAGTTCCTACGCCGGTTAATTGTGACTAACTTCGATTTTGACTATACACTGGCTTTATCTACTGAGTAACACGATGGGTCCACTAATGGAGCAGAAGTTGCTTATTCTTCCATATCACCTGAACTCACTCTGGTTTTTGTAGGGCTCGTGTTAATCCAGCTTTAGTTTTCAGTGTAACAGTAGTGTTGTGTGTTCTATGTTTGTCTTTCATTTCATTTTGTTGGCCATATGGTCTTGTCTTTCATCTGACTTAACGATTCCTGTCTGCCCCTTTGGTATCTTCGAATTCCTTTTAGAACCATGTAAATTACTGTAAAGACAAAACATTTGTTAATGCAAAATTTCATCCGGCGCCGTCATGTCTATTTTTTTTCTGAAAAATAAAGTTGTTGACCTTGTTGGAGTCTGAGGGTAGTGTTTTCGTGTATAAATACATAAAGATGGCCACTCACTTTATAATATTGAAATGCATTTAATTAATCAAGGTGTTACATCTTTATAGGTATGTTCAGACTTTGCCAGAATGCTTCATTCAGAGCTCTTCTATATGTGATCACTATTCCAACGAACTTTCCAGCGTATTAGGAGAGCATTTGCAAGTACTAATGGATAAATACACTTATAATGGAACTTGCATTGATGAAGGTGAGTGAAAATGGTGTAAGTTCTGTGTTTTCATCATGGAGCCAAAATTCAACATCATGAGAATCATTTGGAATTTTTTCATTGCATGCGTCATGTCAGACTGAAATGTGAGATAGTCATCTTGAACTTTCTGGGTAATCGTTTGTTTAACAGCATGAATAATTACTGTTTTTCACTCTCCACGCGACCCTTTCCTTGGCATTAAGAGAAAGTGCTCCCACGTAGGTTGTAAGAGATATAACTTCCTTGGTTCTCCTTACATTTTAGCCATTTTTGGCCGATGCAGTTGATGACACTTTTGGCATCATCTGCTGAAAACGTTTTCGTACAAAATTTAATATTTTTAATGGAAATCCTACAGAGAAATATTTATAAAAGTTTAAAGATCATAGATTTATATTTTATCAACAATCACTGTTGATGCCAGTGTTTGATCATGATACAGCTAATGTAATTGGACAACTCCAGCATCATGCCTTTGGACCATTCGTAGCTCGCTTGATAGCTGACGACCGTTCTCTGAAACCACATTTTTTTTATAAAACTTTTGAAATTTCTAGGTAGTTTGTGTCAAAGTTAGCATATTTTGCTGTTTTTTGTGGGGATATGGCGTAAACAAAGTGTCAAACAAATATATGACATAAAGGTAAATCCAGAAAAGCGTTTTACAGGCAGATATATTTGACTTGTGAATATTTGTTATTAACGTTTGTAAGATGTGGAACGTGTTTTTCTGATATATATTACATATTCTTTCTTTAAAATATAAATATAAAATAAAATATATCGGTGTATTATACTGTGACTGCCTTACATTCTTCAAAAAGTTATTCCCCCCGAGAGCGGCCGGGGTATAGAAATAGGCAGTTCGGTTTCTCCGCCTGCAGGTAGAACCCCTGCTTAAGGGGCGTCCGTTAGTTCGAGCGGGAAGTATAAATATTCGAACTCCCCTTCTCAAAGGTTGTACCACTAGGTATCCCCGTCATTGAGGCACTAGTCCTATAAAAGGGGCGTCCCTGATTGTGGGGGATGGATAAATTCACAATCCGTCCAGAGCGAGACGTTAAAGACGCCCCTATCCAACCCGCAATTTTTCCGGTGGCAGTCTAAAAATTCCTCCCTTAAAGATCCCTTTGTTACAGTCTACATATTTATTTATTGTTTGCTAACTTGTTTCCGTCCTGAATATGCGTGAAATATTTGCCACTGGACGTTACACAACAATCAATCAAACAACCAACCAGAAAGAATGTGATGGAATGAAGTAACTGTTACAATTATAGCTCTTGTTCAACCAAAGGACGCCCCTTTAGCAGGCGAAGACACCGAAGGCCTATCGCACATGGTAGATGTCTTCCCCGGATGTGGCTGCCTATATCGGTTGGTCCGGATATGGGTAGTTCAATATACTACATATGTTTTTGATTTCGGCTTTGGTACTACTCGTTGAAATTTTTTCAAAAATTTTGAGATGACAGGTATTTATGTCAACTCTAACTTGGAAAAGAGACATCCCTTTCTATCTTAACTATAGCTATGTTCTGAAAGGCTTTCCTGGATTTTAAGTCGTAACAAATAGATCATTTCACGGTTTTGGATTTTTAGTTGAAACGGAAACGCGTAAGTTCGGTAAAAACGTCATTTTATAGATTTGTCACGTGACTACAGGCAAAAAATCAGCAGTGGCCGTAGGATTACACGTTAAGACGTCGTTTTTAAAACCACTACGGCGTATATATGGT
>JAULBM010333792.1:0-12894 GCA_032357055.1 Geukensia granosissima
GGACAAACATTCCAATTGACTTTGTCAGAAACCTTATTCGCTCTATGCGCCGGAGATGTCAAGCAGTCATCAATGCATGAGGTGGACATACACGATATTGATTCCAGGACTCTCGTTTTTCTACTCTTTTACGTTCCTCTGCTCGAGCACGGACACAATCGAAATTTAATCTGTTTTGTTAACATTTTGATCTTTATTGAAGTTAAGTGTAGTAATATTTAATAATTCTGATCAAATAAATGTGTTATCTGATAAAATATTCAACATGAAATCAGTGTAACGTTTCTTTTTTTGACTAGTATATATCAAAATTCACCATTTTTTTCAACATTGGTCAGCTTACATTATGACACCTCTGGGTCGATCCTCTGATAATGAAAGTCCAAAGGTAACTCAATGATTTTCAAAATTATGTCTGTATTAAAATAAAGATAGGGCCTCCTGAACAAGAAATATGGAAATATGGAAAAAAAATTAACTGAAGGCGTCGAAAGAAAGATTGGGTGTCAACATTGTTTTGAAGGTTATGAGAGAAGGGAAAAGTTTCGGATAAGAAAGATTACTACAAAAGGTACACTTATTGGACTTGTTAAATAAGCGATAAAATTTATCGACAGGTATTAGAATTCCTATGTGTTGAACTCTGCCTCTTTAATTGCAGACTTTTTGATCATAATTTGTTGGGATATCCGATCAAGTTGAAAGTGGAAACCAAAATTATTGCCCATAGCATCTATGGAATGAAAAACCTATCTACAAAACCTTTCGGAATTGAGCATAGGAACTCACAGGAATGTTAGTAGAAATTCCTATGGTACCAACCCTGCGTCTTTAATTGGAGACTTATTCATGTTATTGTTTGATTGTTATGAATCCCATTTCGTGGATATATTCCACATAGATCTTTCTAAATCTGACTGTTTAGATAAATGTAATATTTTCTAGATAAATGTAAAATTTTAGGCCAATAGACAGAAGGGTTGTTTGTTGGGAAGATTGACACATCGAACAATTTCCAAGTAGAACATCCTTTTACTTCGAAGCAGGTTCATAGTTAATCGGAATGACATTATTGTTTGCAGAAATTTGTTAATGAAGCTGTTCAGTTTCATCGCCAGGAGGCAATTTCGAATTTGAATCAATAGGATTTCTCATGTACAGTGCTTTGTTATTTATTTTTTTTATTCTTTTTGTTTGATATTCACTTGTTTAAAGAAAATGTGAACTACCGACCTTAATTACATATTTTTCAAAAATACTTTCAGCTATAGAATGTTGACACACACACCTATAACTTGAAAGTTTTTTAACCAAGATTTTGGACTTACGACAAATATCCAGCCTCTTATGAATTTCTCAGTATTCAAATGTATCAAAAATTTATAATTCTATTTGGATATTCGTTCAAGTTGAATGTGGAAACGAAAATCATTGTTGATAACATGTATGGAATGGAAAAAAAATGTACAAATCTATTCGGAATTTGCACAAAATTACGACAGAAAAACATAACCTTATTAAACAGAAGCAAAACAGTGACCACGCTCTTTTCTCTAATACAAAAGGGTAAATAACAAAGATACACTAATTTGACTTTTGAGGAGATTATAAATTCAATAATTTTATTCCTGACAATATTACCATCTGGTGTGGCGATAAAATGTATTGACAGGTAGTAGAAATTCCTTTGGGTACCAACTCTGCCTCTTTAATTGAAAACTAAATATTTTTCTTATTGATATGAATTCCAGTTTGTGGCCATAGTCCACAAAGATCCTTCTTAATCTGATATTATTGATATATTTTAAAAAACGTCCAACTTTCCTTTTTTTAGTTTTCCCTTCCTTGACGGGGACGTCCTTTTGGCTCCTTCATAGAGTGTATATATTTGTCAGCCTGTCCCATGTACGCAGCGATGCTTTAGATTAAAATGGATATAGCACATGTATTGCCAAACAATTATTGACTTATAGATTTCGTAACAAGTTTGTTAAAACACAAAACTGCTAATGTTAAAGAAATATGAAAAATTCGCCCACTTTTGTCATAAAAGCTAAGATATAATTTTTATAGTTCGGTTGCATCTGCCGAAAAATTATAAAAAAAAGCGGGATATCTCGCCAAAACGTTGATGGAAAATTGGGTATATAAAGCTCGTAAATTTGAACACAACCCATAGGGACTTTCCAATTCGCTTGAATAAACCTTAACATAAAGGTTATAAAAATTATAATTATGGAATTTTAAATGAACGTTGACCGTCTGCTCCAAAATTGACCTAGAAACTAATTTTAGTCAATATTTTTTTAAATGTTCTATATGCTGGCATAACGTTTTATTTTGGCACTTGCGCAATATCTTTTTTTTGCTGTTAATGATATTGTACAGTAAACCTAGTCGTGTTTGATTGGTGTCTTAGCTTAAGAAATCCAGGTTTATTATCATCTGTGTATTGATTTTTAACTATTTGTTAGAAATAGCGAGTACTTTTTCGAGGTAGGTACGTCTTGTTGTCTCCTGTTTTATTTATAATTGTCATATTATTGTTCCTTTCTGGTATATTTTCCATATTCTTTCTTTTAGATATCTCTCGCATGGGTATTCAACACTGGACTTGTACCAACTGCAAATGGCAAAAAAAGTACTGCTGTCGATAGTTTCCATTTTTTTCATAAGTTCGGATATCAATCAAATTACGTCCGCTAGATTCAGTACAGAAATATCATTATTAGCCAAAGAAGACAAGGTATGTCAAACAAATTTACTTAAATATGTTTTGATTTAAACTATTGAGAATAGAGTCAATGTTTATTCCAAAAAGACAACATCAAATAAATATTTGCGTATTATGCATACTTCTAAAAATTAAAACTAATGTACTCTGATTTTACGGTTTGTTTTTATGTCGTTTTGTCCCACCATTGTCCCAGGTTATGAGGGGAGTGAGCACTTAAAGACATAACCACGCTAATTAAATGTTTGCCTGTCCCTTATCCAGTGAGTGTCGTCGATGTATTGTTTAAATGTTACTTGTTGTGCATTGTATGATATTGTGGATATTTGTCATAGACAAGCATATCCCATCTCCTTTTTTCTATATTTCACTCTCTTCAAATGTTGATTTATTGATATAATTTGACAAAATTTACTACATTCACCAATATATACAACTTATGTAACTTTGGTTGAACATTCTATTATAACATACACAAGAATGATCTCACTTAGACACACATCGTTAAATTATTCGTGTCTAAGACTGCGTCTTGCCTCAGTTTTAATATTTGCCACTGTAGGGCTAATGAAATCTCACACTAATAGGACGTGGAACTGACGATGGGAAAGACTATTAAAGCGTCTGACTTACAGTGCTGTCCCGGCAACACGGCCTAAATAGACATCATAAAAATCGCCAAAAGACGCTGGCTGGGTTTTTTTAATTTACACACAAAATGTCAGACTGTAAATAAATGAACCATACATTATTAACGTATTCACAGCACTAACAATATACAAAAGGCACAATAAACTATATGTTAAGCGCTTTTCTTGATTAATCATAACCAGGCACGCAAGGAGGCAAAATTTGAAAAATTAAACTTCATGCTTTGTTTTTGTAACTCATGTTGCATGGACGTAATGAACGCCTATAATCAGATTAAAGAAACAAATCGGGAATTTTTACAATTTGAAATTTGAATTTTAGAAAGATGTAAACTGTATCTTTAGTTGTTTTTTAAAACGTCTAAACCAGTGTTTTATCTCCAATGGAGTTATCGAACTTTGACTGCATGTTCAAATGTGCGTCATCATTCATATTTGAAAAGGCTGTCGACTTCATCTCACGCAACTGATTTCATTTGAAGATATGCAAACACCAAGATCAACATTTGCCAGTTTTAGACCTTGTTGAAGATACTTGTAGAATGCTTTAAAAGATAAAGTTTTTTTGAAAGTTTGGATAAAACTGACCCACCCGTTTATTGTATAAGATTGAAATATGAATTTGGACGGACCAGAGATGCTAAGAGATGACAAAAGCTCACATGTGCTTTTAACCTGAAAAAGCATTCAGTGAACCATGACTAAGAATTAGGGGGTTAGAAATGGTCATTCCAGTTTGAAGGGACAATATTTAAATATGGCACACCGATTTTCAATGTAAACTATAAGCGTGGACTATAAAAGCAATTCCTGCAACACTGACCTAATTACAAACTTCCAACTGAATTTTTTAATGTTAACGGACCCTGACTGACAGCTCAAGACTACATAATGTCCATCGATGTGATACGAGATGTTACTGGTACAACTGCATAACCAATATAATTCACAAACCATATGTGGTATCTGATAAACTTAACTTAAATCACAAATTTGAGCATGAAATAGTGCTAGGATTTTTTTAAGGGGAAAATTTTAAAAGCCTAGATCACAGAATTTTTTGTTGATGTTGTAGTGTAGCTGAAAAAATAAGACAATTATGCTGTCACTGATAGAAAAAATTCACTGCTGAATAAGAGTAGTGTAATATTATGAGACAGCGATATAGCAGTTTATACATTTATACACATTTTTTGAAAGTGGATTTAAACCCCAATCAAACAAGTAAAATCAATATCATTCTATTATTTTTATCATTTACTAATTTTAAATTCACAAGAGACATATAATAGTGTATTATATGTCTCTGAATTCACCAATTGCAGTAAAAGGAAAGAGGGACAAAATAGTAAATTCTAATTTTCCGGCTTAGAGGCAGGCATAGAAATATCTACACTGATTCAAGCATTCTTGTGAGCAGAAAATTACTTTTTTCTTTCTTATATTAACTGCTTTGATAAATTTTTCAATTTTTGTACTTTTGCTAACTTGTAAAAATGTATAGTTAGAAAAAAATCGTAGATACCAAAGGGGCAGGCAGAAATCGTTAAGTTGGAAGACAGACAAACTTCCGGAGTGATATCACTAATCCTTCCCTGAGAAACCCTTGACTCAGTAGCTTTCTTGTCAGCTGCAACTCTCTATCAAAAAACTCCTCTGGAGTAGCGTATCAATTGAGAAATATACACCCCATATGCAGCTGCTAGATATGAATTGAAAGTTTACAATCGGAAAATCAAAGTCATCTCTCTTGTCGTAAAGTGTTGTTCTTAACCCGCCCTTACTGTCAATTTCTAGGTAAAAGTCTACGTAAGAAGCAGACCTTTATGTTTCTGTAGTATCTTTATTTTCAAGTTCAGTGGGATAGATGAGGTCAACATAGTCACCATATTTTGAGTTATTCAGTGAAAGGACCTCATCTATATAGCGGCATGTGAAACCAAAATATTGATCCTCCGTAGAAGACTCTGTATGAAGTCATACCAATAAAGGATTAAATCGGCGAGAAAGGGTGCACAGTTGGTCCATATTAGAGTGCCGACAGTCTGTTGAAACACACATCCGCCAAACATTACAAAAATATTTTCAATCAAGAAATCTAGCATTCCGTATGTTTTGTTAGAGTCAGAGTGGATTATAACAAAATAAGGTTTGTCCCTCCCTAGAACCAACTATTTGAATTAACGTTTGCCATCTTTTTTATCAAACAGAGGTGAACTAAGACTCTTTATTTTTCTTTGAGTTTTGAATGTGGAATAGTAGTATACAGGGTGGACAAATCAATTTTTTATTCTATTGCAAGAGGTAAGGGACTTGGATTTGAGGCATTCTAACAGATCTTATAAAAGACATGAAAACTATAGCTAGATTATGGTGTTTTGTTTGAACAGATGCATACTCCCCAGTGGCAAATATTTCATGCGTATTCATGACGAGAACAACTTATCAAACAATAAATCATAAAGAGGGTTAAGCAGGGGGTTAGGCCGGGAAATTTAATATAGCCACGGGATGCCAAATTGTGACTGTTTGAATAGGGGAAATTTTGCCTAAGCAACAGGTCAACCACTCATTACGAATTGGTTGCAAAGCGATCTTTAACGTGCTGAGATCGTGACATTTTTCCAACACGAGGCATGGCGGTAACGTTCCCGTCCGAGACGGTTTGGGAATATACATCCCGCCCAACCAAAGAACGCCAATTTCTTAACCAAAGTTACTCTCGGAATAGTTGAGATTTATACATCCCGCTTAACCAACGACAGGCACAGAAACCGAACGGCCTATTTCTATACCCCGGCCGCCCTCGGGAAGCGCTCCAAATTTAAGAATAATGACAAAGTCCATATCTTTCTATGAATAAATTCATTTGTAATAAGAATGTTTACATCTTTATTGTATCCAGAGACATTTAAGTTTCACACCACAGGTTTTCATTTGTAAGCTGTAAGTTGAATTATCTGATATAGGAATAAAGCGCAATGGGTTAGCTTCCTATATGCAAATTTAAAATTGTGCCTAATCTTCATGTGAAGATTCACTGAAATCCTTCGAACAGTTTAAGAGGTGATGAGCTTACAAGTTCACACTATGCAAAACATCCTTTTGTAAAACTGTAAGTTGAATCATCTTTTTATTTACTGCAATAAGTACAAGATTACCAGTCTAGAATCAAATTGGTACATTTTGATATGTTATATGCTTTATAGCTTATGTGCATTGTATTTTCACAATTTAAAATGTCGTTTTTCCTTCGTTAGTTTGAGTGCTGCGTTGTGTACTAATCACTTCACTAACTAATTGTCGACATACATTTATATTTAATATGAAAATCACAAATCTGACATTTCTGAGCTTAGATTTAACACATTTAAATGAAGAAGTTGAAGGCAAGTCTGATGGGTCGGTTTTTAAAACCCTTACTTATACCAATGGAACTTGGGTCAAACCTTGATTTCATCTCAATAATCTGACTTTTTAAACAAATAACAAGACAAATATATATTCAGTAAAATTATAGAAAGCTTAATTAGGGCAGAATTAGATTTGAAATCTTTTAATTTTCAAAATATCCATCTATAATTAACACTAAAAATACGGAAAGGCTTCAAAACATATTGCATATAGAAGTTGTCCTTACCGGCGAATTTGCTTCCTATTTCGATTTGTTTGGATTTTAGTGCTTCTACTTCTATGATTAATCTCGGACTTTGTTTTGGTTCTAATGGTACTGATGAGAGGTTACTCCTTGAAATGTACATGTAACATAAAATTCACAATATATATTCAACATTGGTAACATTGTATTTAAGGCTCATTGAAAACATAATACCTTAAATATAATAGATTATTATAAATTATTATTATTATTATTACAATTATTATAGAATAAGAGAGAATTTTTATTAAAGTTACATCAATTATCAATTAATTACCTATAGAATAATCAGATATGAAGAAAAAAATAATATTTAGACAAAATCATGATATTAAAACAGAAATAAAAAGTTGTTTGTATAAATGATATTACATTAGTGAATATCTCTACAGAAGTACTGAAGAAAATTATATGGTAATGAAATCTTCAATTTTCAATATTCCGTCCATATTTCAATGAAAAAGAGGGTTTATTTCTTTACAGTTATTAGATACTAAAAAGCTCCAAAGACCTGATGCAAATTTTTAATTCAAGATCTCTTGTAACGGCATCAAAACATTTGACTTTTACACACTCTTTACAAAAATATCATATACACATCTCAAATCAAGACTTAAAGATCTGAGCCATACTTGCTTTCTCAAAAAGAAAGTAGAAGGACGTGACAAATACATAGTTGTTGGTAGAACCAAAACATATTTTGTTCAACAGAACTCAAAATCAAAAAAAGGAGGACGATATTACAAAAATGTTATATTTCCTAACTGACAACACTTTGTTCAGTTTTTTCCAGCAGCCAACGGCATTTTTGAATTAGTACTATATGTGCTCCGCTCCCCGTCGATCTATTTTCATTCGTTTGAGGCAGACTTCCTTCCAGAGCTGTTACAGAAAAAAGGGAAATAAAGTAAGCCATAGCCTGTAATTTCAGCTTACGTTATATAGATGATGTTCTCTCGCTTAAAATGCATGTTTTGGTGATTATCTTTATCTCAGTTACCTAAGAGAGGTTGAAATAAAAGATACAACAGGCACTCCCAAGACTGCTTCATACCTTGATCTTCACCTCGAAAAAGACAATGGAGGAGATCTTCACACAAAACTATATACGTAATTCAAGATTTGTCCAAAACAGCGATTTTCTAGACAGAACTGGGTCGTTGACACAAAAACTGCCCAGACAGGGATATTTTTCTCCACGGTTGAAGTCATCACTCCAGAAAATTAACACCACAATATTGTCGGATGGTATATAATATCCGTTTCACAGATGTAGACGGACCATTTCCTGTGTGGTTGCGGAAAAAACCAAAACTGGCTGTTCGCATTCTCCGCTTGGAGGTTGTAATTCTATGAAATCTTTCCCTTTAACCTTACATAACTGATACCAGATTGGAAAATACGAGCAATGCGGCGGGTGTCTTTAAAGAGGCAGGAACTGCTTACTCTTCGAAACTCCCAAGGTTGCCGTGACTGCCCATTTTCCCTTTTTGTCTATTCCTTTGGTTTTCTTTCGCTTCCTTATTCAGGTAATATAGTTCTCCTTATATCCATTTAGAAAAAAAATTGCATCGGTTTTTTTTTTCATTCTTTTCTAATGCTTTATCCACAAATAATAAAATGGTAAGGTAAAATTCCGGTCAATGTTGTACTGTTTTTTATTTGAAGATAACACATTGCCAAAAACGTACTAATTTGTTTGTTTGTTTGTAAGGATGTCAATTGATGTAGTATCAAAATTAATCTAACGTCTTATGTAGTTTTCCAATGTGTCGAAAACCGCGTAAAATTGAAAAAAAAAATTCTTAAATCATAAAAACTATTTGTCTTTATCATGAATACAAGAGTAGCTTTATGGAGCATTTTTTGGTCCATTTTAATGAAACTGAACATTCAAAGGCCCCTAACGCAAAATTTACATAAAGTATTAAACATTAAGAAAATAATAAAACTTATTTAGTTCGCTTTGGTCTAGTTTTTCTTCAATGGAATGGAACTTTTAGTGCTACGAAAAAAAGAAGGGGACGTCCTAGATGTAAAACACTCAATAAAAATGCCTAGAGCAATCAATTGATAACAAATTAATAAATCATTTTGCTTTGAAAAGCGCTGTCAGATTTCTCTAAAACATATTGGTTTTCTTTGAACGAAATAAGATGGCAAACATTTCCTCTTCGATTTTCTTTTGTTTTGTCACACCGTTGTCCCAGGTTCAGGGAGGGTTGAGTTATCACAAACATTTTTAACCCTCCTCTTCCTTCTTTGTGTCTGTCCAGAGCCAGGAACTTGTAATCCAATGAACGTCGTTGTTGTTATGTTTAAGTGTTTCTTATTTTACATTGTGTACTTATTTGGTCGATAGTTGTTACATCTGAATATAGGCCTCGAAAAGTAATTCACCAAGTAGCTGTCCTTGACGTCGGATTTGGCCTCCCATTTCGATTTGTTTGGATTTTAGTGTTTGTTTTGCTATATTTGAATCTTTGACTTCCTATGTTTCGGTTCTAATGTTACTGATGAGATGCTATTCCTTAAAATGTACATATAGCATACCTAAATTTTTCATAATTTTTTTAACTTTGGTTATTTGTATTTTGAAACCACTGGGTCGATACCTCTGCTGGTAGAACATAGGGTATTCACCAGCCCAGTTGTCTGACTTGAAATTTATCAAACAATGTTTAACAGAAATTTGCTGCATTTGCTAACATTATAAACGATAAAAATACGGAAAGGCTACAAAAAGTAACGCACTTAGTAATTGTCCCTGCCGTCGGATTTGGCTTCCCATTTCGATTAGTTTGGATTTGAGTGCTTGTTTTGCTTTATTTGAATCTTTCCGATGTTTCGGTTCTAATGCTACTGATGAGAGGTTACTCCTTGAAATGTACATATAGCAATTTTTCCATATTTATTTAACATTGGTAATTTTGTATCTTATCATCACATTTTATTTTGTGCCCTTTTATAGTCTTGACAGTGGATATGTGTCCATTGATGAAGGCCGTATGATAAAACGTAGATGCCTTTAATTGAAACGTTTTTGGTGGTTGGCTCATGGAAAACCATACCACATCTTCTTTTATTGAGTGATTGAGTGATTGATTGATTGTTGTTTAACGTTCGGTGGCAAATATTCCATGAATATTTAGTACGAGAACTCTCCATTTATCATATACCTCAAAAGAGCAAAAAAAGGATCGGCGAGGAGAAAAGGACCATTAGTGCGCATGCGCAGGAGAGGTTACTCCTTGTAATGTAGTTATAGCATACCTTTTTTTCTTCGTTGTTTTAAAAGCAACTATATGTAATATTAAAATGAAAAGATATGGGGTAAATGTCGGAGAGACCATATTCAATTCACGAGAAAAACGGAAGGAATTTACAAATCCTGAGGTCTCCATCGGGCCTTCAACAAAGATGACTCCTTGTAAACTTAAAATGTACATGTAACATTTAATACAAAGACAAACCTATGACAGTAATTCTTCACAGGCATATGAAGCAATCCAGTAAAATATGAAAAGAAGCCATTTAACTATTTATGTAATGATCAGGAAGGTAGAATATTAAACAAATCAACTCTAAAACAGGCGACAGATACATAGTCATTTTATATCCAATACAAAGAAAATTTATTTCGTATCGGAAGCAACCTAATTCTTCCAATGTCGAAAATCACAATCCGGATTTCTGTTATCTCCAACACTGAAAAATTAATTTTCATAAAAATATTCCATCTTTATGACACATTTTATTCGTTAATTGTTAAAAAGAATTCAAAGATATTAATGGGGCCAGATAGAAATCCTTAAATTAGAAGACAGACAAGATCGTGGCAAACAGAATGTCGAATGCCATTTTGGTGAAAAAGCTGTCTCATGGAAATCATGCCACATCTCCTATTTTTATAAAAAAATAAAAAAAAAGGAAAGAGAAAAGACAAACATAGTACACACAACACTACTCCAAAAACTAAAGCTAGAGCCCTACAATAATCAGGGTGAGTCCAGAGTCAGCAACTCCTGCTCCATCTGTGACCAATGTCGTGCTCCACAGGTGGCAAAGCCGGTGTACATTCACAATCGATGTTAGTAACAACCGTTATAGGAACGGATTTCAAGTCACGACAGTGGGAAGATATCCTTTGTAATGTGTGAAATGGATATTTTTTACCGGTCAAACGAATAATGGCGACGGCAAAATATTCGGAGTGATGACTTTAATCTTTCCTTAAGAAAACCTTGTCTCATTAGCTTTCTTGTCAGCATTAACCCTCTATGAATTAAATCCTGATAGGAGGCACAAGCCCTGGAGTAGCGTATCACCTGATAAATATAAACACCGTATGTAGGTGCGGCTGGAATGTTGTTAGACCGGTGAGTTTACAATGGGAAAATCAAATTCATCTCTTTTGTCGCAGTGTTTTGTTTTTATCCCGCCCTTTCTGTCCAAGTGTAAGGCAAGGCCGAATAAAATGAAGAACTTTAGATATGTTATTTGTACATTCAAGGAGTAACCTCTCATCAGTAGCATTAGAACCGAAACATAGAAATTAAAAGGTCCAAATATAGCAATGAAGCACTCAAATCCAAAGTAATCGAAATAGGAAGCCAAATCCAACGGCTGGGACAATTACTAAGTGCATTACTTTTCGAGGCCTATATTCAGATGTAACAACTATCGACCAAATAAGTACACAATGTAAAACAAGAAACACTTAAACATAACAACAACGACATTCACTGGATTACAAGTTCCTGGCTTTGGACAGACACAAAGAAGGAAGGGGAGGGTTAAACATGTTTGTGATAACTCAACCCTCCCTGAACCTAGGAATATGGTGTGACCAAACAAAACTTTAAGTCGTTACATGGTACGCAGACAATTACAAATAAAGGAAGAGACAAGATGTACCGAACTCGACTTTTTATTTAATAAAAATCGAAAGTAATAAAATCGAAATGGGAAGCTTAAGCCGACGGCAGGGACGGCAGGGACAACCACTTAGTGCAAAATTTTTCGAAGCCTCTCCGTATTTCAGTACATTAGAATTTTAGCAATTACAGATATTTCTGTATAACATCGTTTGATAGATTTCATGTCAGACAACTTTTATAAACGGGCTGGTAAATACCCTCGGGGACATGATCTATGTGTACATTTCAAGGAGTAACCTCTCATCAGTAGCATTAGAACCAACATATATAGGAAGTCAAAGAAAATCTTCTATATAGCGAGGTGAAACCAAAAGACTGTGCCAACTTTTCTCTGCAGACGGCTCTATATGAAGTCAGCTTTATACAAATAAAGTAATAAATCGGCGAGAAAGGGTGCACAATTGGGTCGCCATCGGAATCTCACAAGTCCGCCAAACGCTACAAAAATGTCAATCAAGAAATCGAGCATTCTGCAATTGTCATCTTCAGAGTACTTTTTATTTGAATCAGAGTGGTTAATAACATTAAGGTTTGTCCCTCTCTAAAACCAAATATTTTTACCTGTTTTGCCATATTTTTTTAACAAAACAAAGGTGATACACATCCTCAAAATGTCACCTGGCATTGTGAGGATTGGTGAACCAAAGTTTACTTTTCTTTAAGTTTTGAATGGGGAATAGTGGTATACAGGGTGGAGAAATCAAATGTTTTGATGCTATAGCAAGAGAAAATGGGCCTTGATTTGAGGCATTCTTACATATCTTCGAATTTTTAAAGTTTTTGGTCTTTAGATCTAGCCACAGTATACATTGAAAAAAACCATTATAAGTCATTTCATGTACTCAACAGAGAGTCAAATTGTTGACAGACACATTACTTCCACAGATAAGCTTAAGGCCCCTGCTGAACATT
>JAULBM010333802.1:0-12892 GCA_032357055.1 Geukensia granosissima
GTAGAGAATGCTCCGTCTGCTTTCCTCTTTTTGGGTAGGTATTTATCAGCCAGTCTTTTCTCTCTGCCTCTTCCTGCTTTGGGTGGCAGATCTGAAATTAAAGTTGAAATGTACTGTATATATTCTGTTCCAAATTATCGATCAGCAATTGAATTTCCCACGGCCGGCATAATGTTTCTTACCATCGTGAGGCCTTCGTGATTTAGTTCGAACGCATTGTACTCTCAATACGACGTCGTGTAGCCATCGTGTGGCCTTCGGGTAAACTACTGATGAAAAATTACATCTTTCGGCTGCCTTCGTGTGTGGTTCGGCTGCAATCGTGTATGGTTCGGCTGCCCTCGTGTATGGTTCGCCTACCGTCGTATGACCTTCTGTAAGCATCGTATTTGCGTCTGCAACTGATTGGTTGTTGACAAAATTCGGGGCCACCTTCGCACGAAATTCAAAATTTCATATTTGTGAGTCCATCTGTTTTAAATTCGTGACAGTGTGACGCCAGCATTATAAAAGTACTCGACCGATGCAAATTTTCCCGTACTAAAAATGTCTATATTTATACAGCTTTGCCAACATCCGAGATAATAATAATATTAATATTTAAATTAAAATAAATAAGATTATTTTTAAAGAAGTCGAGTTACTGACAATGCAAAAAAGCAATTGCCTGATGAATACCCTCCTTCATATTTCGAAAAGACGAAGTGGATAAAAGACTTCCTCGCCTGACATTAACAAGTCACATAAGACAAACATTTAGTCAACCACATGACACTCACAACGTCGTAAAAAGCTTCCCTCTGCTATTATATCCTTATTAATTTCGGGTACTGAATGTACTTTAGAAAGGTACAGTTTACATCTTTCCAACATTGTAACTTGCTATTGATTGTTATATTCATATAAATTTGGCTTATCGGCATCCATTACGTCATGAAATGTTTACTTTGATTGATCAATTACTGTAACTAGAAATTCATAAAGTTTAAGTTGTCATCCTAATTTTGTTCCCTAGCGTGTCGGTCCATCAGATAGCTTTACTCGCAGTTAAATTTGGCTTTTGAATATTTTTTTTATAAAATATGAGAGATGTGAATCGTGTCTTTCTGGCATATATATTAAATACTATTCCTTTTTAAAAGTCAAAAACAACAAATCCTAACAATAACGTTTAGATAAGTTTCAAACACAATCAATTTTCACGTGTCCTGTTTGGTGGCAGGAGCATGCCAAATGCGGTCGGGTTAAACATGTTTTGCTGGTACCAACCCCCCCC
This sequence comes from Geukensia granosissima, assembly GCA_032357055.1. NCBI lineage: Eukaryota > Metazoa > Mollusca > Bivalvia > Mytilida > Mytilidae > Geukensia > Geukensia granosissima. Next base: position 1,277 of record JAULBM010333802.1, read on the forward strand.
TCCCCTACCACCACCACCACATCGCGACCAAAAGCAAAATCAAAGAAAACAAAAGCTGTTAAAGACATATTATAAATATCAAACAAGAGTGCATTCAAATAAGAGAGTACATTAACAACAATAAGAGTACTAAACAAAAACACATGCAAAAAATGAGGATATCTCTCTAAAATTACAGACAGTTTCTGAAAGCATGATCAGGATGCAATTATCAATGTTTTCAACACAAAATGTCATCAAAACAGTACGTACATATATACTGTATTATAAACAAACATGAAGATAATGTTTGAAAGCATGATGGATTGCGATGCCACTATATTTGTATCAATGTATTTAGAGATTAGAGTGTCAATATTTGTTTTATAAAAGAAGTTTCAGTGTTTTGAAAACAACGTCACGTTTGTACATTTTGTGAATAAGTTTTTTTAAAGGATCCGTGAGTTTCAACGCTTAATATTTAATTAAATGCAGTATATGTAATTCTCAATTTGAATAAAAGTATTAACAAATAAAGTATTGTAATAAGTAAAGCTTTATTTTTAAAATATGGCTCTGTAAGTGTGAGAAGTTAAAGCTAAGCTCTAAACAACGGTTAACGGTCGTACCTCAGCTTATAAATCGTATCCAGCCAAAGCTAGGACGTGTCACTACTGTTTCGGAGTTTGAGGTAAAGCGTCATCTTTTAAGACAAATCTTCAGACTTTTCATGCATTTTTATTAAAAAAAAACAATTGATATTTATTTTAATATAACTTTGCAAGTAAAAATGAAAACATTTATTCAAGATAGATACTAATCATTATTTATATTTGAGATGGATAAAAATAATGGATTATATTTCTAAATATGACTTTGTAAGTGTTGACTTATATACTGGTAAGGTATATGTTAATATTATGTCATTTTTTAGACAAATCCTAAGATTTTCCAAGTATCTTATGGAAATACTTTGCATTTAGTAAGGAAACATATATTCAGTCGAATGCTGAAAACTATTGATGTAAAGGTAAGCTTTGAACATGCTTTATAATATCTAGATATTTCATGCCAAGAAGTATGGAACAATCAAACGGTTTAAAAAAATCTTATGCATATGACGTTTTGTAATAATAAAAAATGGACATAACTTTTTTCAATTTTGAATACAGTGCAACATTTCCTTTTATTTCATCGATAAGTAATGATACGGACCAGTCCCATTTAGCTGATTAACTTTACAGGTCTCTTATTTGTATCATTATATGGAGAAAGATGCATAACAAAATCCGTATCAAACCGAGGTACAAATATCAGCCTTGGCCCGAGGCTTGATGTTGGTCGAATGTTGATGTAGCATGTGATACGGATTTTATTATGTATTATTTACTTTATCATTTATTTCAAGGCAACAAAGCGTTAAGATTACGATTAATGGTAGGTGGTACAGGGTACATGATACATGTCTCAATTCGATATCTTTATCAAATATTAAAAACTGAAAATATTATTAACTATATGATTAAAATCCCTTAAAAATCATCTATTATTTTTTTCACAACAAAGGTTGTTTTTATTCAATTGATTGCTATGAATAGAAACTCTCATGATGTGAGTTATCGAAACCCAAAATGAAAACTGTTTTCGCAGCAACTTTCAAAATAATAACGGGGTCTTGCCTCCGTGATATGTTAAACTTTTTCCGAAGTCGGAGACATATTTACCGGCTATGTTTCTTTGACCTTCTTGACATAATATCGAGAAAAGTCTCCAAATATTATGATAATTATACTGATAGTTTGAACGACTGAAGTACAACTGATTATTGATTCTTAATTTAAGCACTGTTAGAATCTTTGTTTTAAAAAATTGTCGTCATATCGTCTCAGCGAGATGCCGGCTGCAACATGTGTCATAACGACATTAATGTTAATTTACAGGAACGCCCACAATCAGCACGCGAGAAGTATTACCTAGGGAATATGTCGAATATTATTAAACATAGTAAATGATCATCAATGTCTTGAGACTTCTTGACACGTCTTGAAAACATCAAGACACGTCTTGAGACATACTTAAAGATATGTCTTAGAGACATTCATGTCTTTAAGATATGATCTGAACTTTTGTATATATGTGTTTCATTTTGATTTCAAGTGTCTTGAAGACACCTGAAATATTTTCAAGACGTCTTTGAACCCATCGTTTCCTCAGTTTATGTCTCGAATACATTTGTCTTGAGACACTTATCCTTTATGTTAAAAAATACCATATGTCTGAAGAAATGGGATGTATTTGTCATAAGACAAACGTGTCTATAAGACATGTCTTAAAGTATGTCTCAAGCCGTCTCAAGATGTGTCAAGCCATTGATGATCATTCACTATGAAGTACAAATTTTCCGAAGTCAAGGATGTAGGTCCACTACTATCTCTAAATCCCTTGGCAGATAATGATAAATACAGTGGGAGTACAAATCCTATTTCCGATGGGTCGCATGCAGAAATGTATGTTAAAATCAAATCTATCGTCTCGACATAAAAGTAGACAATAATGGAAACGATGATTGAACTACAAAATAAAATATCCTGATAAAAACAAATTTTTCCGGGATGTCAAACACATGGGAAATTTGTAACATATTTATGAAATTTATGTTTAATCATTTTCATGGATGCAGCCATGCCACTTAACGTGAACGTACACATATTTTTTCTCTTGATGAATTGGCATCTGTTTATTAACGCCTTTTTACATCATGAGACGTTTTGAGACTTACTTAAAGATATTCACTGTATATGTCATACCAGGTCTTCAGACATGCAGTGTGTCTTCAGACATAGGATAAATATCGTAAAACAAATGTCTTCGAGACATAATCTGAGGAAACTATAAGTTCCAAAGTTCCTTGATAATATTTTGAAGTGTCTTCAAGACACTTGAAAACAATATGATTCATAGGCACTAAAACGCATATATACAAAAATTTAAAACATGTCTTGGAGACATGTTAAAGACATGTCTTATGACATGATATCTAAAAGACATGTCTTAAAGTATGTCTCAAGACGTCTGAACATGTGTCAAGACATTAATGATAAATCAGTATGTAGTGGACCAAAAACCTTTAACTTGGGAAAATGTCTAGAAGCGACCACTGGACAAAAATAATGCTGGATGATTCACTTCCCTTTGGTGAAATATATAGAATACCTATTGGGACGTTGTTTGAGTTAAAATATGAACATTCCAACCTTTCGTAAAGGGGGGAGATTATTTTGTTTGGTACCTACAGTCAATACACCAAGGGTTTCAAGGCATTGTCTTGAGAAATTGTTGTATGACAAACTTAAAATTCTGAACAGTCAGCTGCTATTTGTTTCAAAGCGGAAGACATATTTTGAAGTCACGAGCTGGGATATTTGGATATTTGGCAGGGATGTTTAACTCTGCAGATCAGTGAATATGGTTCATTTCATATTTTGAACATTTAACTAATAAATAAAGTATATAACACAATTACCGAACTCGTATCGTTGCTGGTTTGACTAAAGATAGGTAGTTATATTCAAGAGCTTGATGGTTTTTGTAGGGTTCGTGTTACTCCAGCTTTAGTTTTCAGTGTAGTGTTGTGTGTTCTATGTTTGTCTTTCGTTTCATTTTGTTGGCCATGGTCTTGTCTGTCCTCGACTTAACGATTTCTGTCTGCCCCTTTGGTATCTTCGAATTCCTTCTAATTATCGCTATTTCCAACCCTTTGAGGACATGAAGTTATTGCAAAATTTTGTACCTACGAAATCGCAATTTTTAACTTGAATATACTACAATTTACGTAAAAACACAAATCCGCGAACATACGAAAATATGCTTCCTTGAATATTGAAATCGCTTATACTAATAATTGTGCAGTATTTTCACTGCCATTTTAAATTTGAAGTTTATCTATTTCGATATTTCCAAACAGGGGATATATTTTCATTAAATATTTGTTGTTTCTGTTAAGACTTTCATCGTCAATATTCTCAGTAGGGATTATTGCTTGCTCTTTGCCATTTTATAGTTTTGATTACCTTTACCTTTTGGGATCTAGCCATGTTCGAACTATTTAAGTTCAACAGATGGACAAGTTTATCTTTTTGTGTTCATCACCAGTACTGGTTTCTGAGTTGCTTAATGCTCGGCCTCTGTAATTCAATAATCGTACAAAGGTTGAATCTTGTGAACCAGGTTTATCCAACTTTCTAAATGATACCTGGGTAAGCCAATTCTAAAGAGTTGAATTGCATTCTTGTAATTGCATCATAAGCATGCTGTTAGACCTAAATGAACTGATTCGAACATATCCTTCTTTATCTTAATGACATTATGGTCAACTTGATCTTATATTAATACACTGTTTGGCTGTCAAAACTCAAAACACTAAGACATATTTTTTTCCTGAAATGGTTGACCAGCATGATCAAAATTGCAACAAAACAGGGTTGTAAATATACTACTTATGAATTTTGTAGGACTCATAATAGGTACCACCTAATCATTTTAGGACCGACAACTCATATCGTAAGGGTTCCTTTTTATAACTTGCATTTCTATAAATAAAAGACAATGAGTTTTATGATCTTTTAAGGTTCTTGATAACATAAATGAAATACCTCGCATTCGCTGTCAAACTTTGTCCCCGAGTACTACACGTTCCTTGATTAGGATTGCAAAATAAATATGCTTGTGAGCACTCAATCCTTCCTTTAACCTCGTACTATGGTGTTACAAAACGAAATATAAGGAAACCTTTATAACCAACTATATATTATTAAACTTTTTTCCCTGCGGACGAGTTGAAAATGTATACATCAGTTGGAAACAAGAACATGACCAGGGATATATCTGGTACCTGTGCTTTGGTAAATATAAATATAGATATAATATTTGTACATTCAGTTCAACCAACGGAAGTTCCTTTAGCAGGGGTTCTATCTGCTACAGATCAAAACGGTGTTGTCTTTCTATACCCTAGCAACCCAACGGTGCATAAATAGAAATGTCAAGAACAAGTCTTTTAAATCGACAAGTAGTAAATTATGGCTCTACCTCCTACCGTTATCAGTTTTCTAGAAGGAACTACTGAAAACGGGTATGAGGATTTCAGGAGGTTTATGCATCGTCTACAACTGGTAAGGTATCGCTGCAAACACAAGCTGAGCATTTTTTCACTTTTACCTTCTGCAAGATTAAAGATGCTCTAGATAGGGATTGCTTACCCTTCAAGAGCAACTGATCCCACTCCTGTTCTGAAAAGGAGTTCGATGATTCCAAGCTTGTCTGCCTTTTTTCATCTTTTAGTGTGTTTTAAGTTTTCTTGTCTCTTTGGACTATGCGTTTCTGATCTCTCACATGGGTATTCTATACTGGACCTATAAGGATGTGGATTCACTGTTGTAGCAATGACACATGTGGTTAAAAATAGTTACATTGTAAAATAAGCACTCTTTATTATACCATAAATACCATTATGAAAGCTCATTGTGCAAACGTGGGTGTAGTACACGACCTTATGAGGGCGAGAACATCTGTATTAAAACCAGTTTGATCGGCAACATTTGTGAAGTTGTTTTACTTTAAAAAAAAATCATCGTTTGTGCTGATACAGTTGGAATGTTTAAAATCATAACAGATTAAAAAACCGTGTTATTGATTAAATAATTTCATTTTTGTGGTAAAAGATTAAAATGAAAATTTCCTTGACATGGAAATGTGCTGTTATAGCTAAGTCGATAAGGAAGCCGCCTTGCTGTGCCTGGGGATCCAAGATTAGATCTCCGAATACCTGTTTTTGAGTTAATAGGTTTATCTTGTTTTCATTGATAGTAATTGAAATGTTTTAAACACTTATACTAAGAAAGAAATTCTTGTCAAATGTCAGAATACGAAAAAAAGAAAAGAAATATATACCCTATGTAAAGACGTAGTGCTAAATACTTGTAAAACAAAGTGATTTGCATGGTTTAGTTCTAATGCTACTGATGAGAAGTTACTCCTTGAAACGTACACATGGCATGTTAAAATTAACAATACCTATTCAACATTGGTATACTTGTATTTTGAAACCATTTGGTCGATGCCGCTGTTGGAGGACCAGACGTTCCGTAGGGTACTCACAATCCCAGTTTCAGAGTTTACATGAAAATTTTAAATAAACATTTAGAGAAATTTGCATGCTGGTGGACCAGAGGTTTATCAAAAGATTGACCGGCCCAATTTTCAGACTTTTTTGACATGTAAATTATCAAATAATGTTTTACAGAAATTTGCTACATTTGTTTAATTTTTAAAGCATTGAAAATATGGGAAGCCTTTGAAACGTATTGTACTTAGTAGATGCCCCTGCCAATGGATTTGCTTCATATATGGATTTATTTGGATTTTAGTAGTTCTTGCACTATTTTTTGGATCTTGGACTTCCTTTGTTTTGGTTCTTATGCTACAGAGTAGCGATTGCCCTTTACAATATACATAAAATAGAAAATCATTTCGTACGCAGTGTTATTAAGGCATTTTAATTAGTTGTTTTTCCATTTTGTCTATAATCTGTTTGATAAAAGAAGGAAATGTAAGGCGCATTTTTAAGAACTTGTTTTGTGCCACACGTAAATCTAGTGAACTAAAGTCAACATCTGAACGAGAAATATGCAGTACACAATCCAGACAAGATGTGAATTGTTTTTTTCATTCTAGATATATTCCATTTTCTTTCTTTTAAATAAAGCATATTAAAATTATAAAAAAATTCGCAATATCTATTCCACATAAGTAAACTGGTATTAAATCGATGCACCAAAACATTAGTTCCGCGATGGGACTTGTTTGCGTTGCGTTAACTGTGCTAGGGAGGCGTTATCATGATATACGTTTTTATGTTAATTTTTCTTTTTTTCATCTTAATAGTGCAGTAACCTCAAACGGTGCAAGCAGGTTGCTCATGGCATGTTGAAATGTCCTTCTGCAAAAAGTTATGAAGTAAAATTGTACGGGTCATTTTTGCTTCAACATTGTTTATAGAGTTTTTGGACTTTCAAACTGGAGGCAAATAACAATGATGAAATCTTTTGATGCCAAATGACAAAAAGCTGGTCGGTCTTCTAAGCGTGTCAAAGGGAATACAAAAACCTTAGTTTAAAGTACGCTTTCTTAACTTAATCGCTTTTTAATTGAATGCCAAAAACTGCGAGGGCATGAAAGAACCTTAGTACGTTTTACGAGGAAGCAATAGATAATAAAAGGACAAGACAAAAGAGGAAAAATGTCGTTCACATGCAATCTAGAGAACTAGAACAAAAAGGAGCGTAACACTGACTATACACAAATAACTATTTATTTCAAAATAATTTAATACACGAAAAACTAATACAATATAATTTCCAAATAATTTAACATATTCATAATTTAAAAAGTAATGCACTTAGTAGTGGTCCCTGCCGTCGGTTTTGCCTTCCCATTTCGATTTGTTTGGATTTGAGTGCTTCCTTCGTTATATTTCAATCTTTGACTTCATATGTTTCGGTTCGAATGGGTTTAACATGGGTAATTTTGTATTTTAAAAAAGCAGAAGCAATTCAATAGATTCAACATTATAAGAATAGTAGATATGGAATAATTGTCTATAAGACAGACATTCAAAAAAGTTCCTGAAACGCGTTCGACAATGGACACAGACCCCGCACCTATAGCAAGCTGTAAAATAACATTTTAATGTAAAAATAATCAGCAAAGTGAGTTTACTATGAAATACGAATAACAATTTAACATTAAACAACAACTTAAAGTTGGCTATGGATTGCTGGCTTGTGAAAGACGCATAAAGTATGAGACAGGGTTAAAAGGGTTATGCCTATGGCCAAAATTATTTTACTGTTAATATCAATAGAAGCATCCGAAATTTATGTTTGGTTTGTTATATCTTTAGTTTAAAACTCTAGAGGTCTTCACGAGATCTCAAACAACGGTGAATTCATTGCGACGAGCTCTTAATCGCAACGACTAAAAGCTTATTGTAATTGACAGAGAAAATGCCCCAAAAAATTTAATACAGAAAAGAAAATAATCAAATTGCCAAGAAGACAATCCAATGGGCACGATTCCTGACTTGGAATAGGCACAGGAAACATCCCTCCGACTTACAATATTTCTGTGAGATAGAAACCTCTCTCTTTTTATGGTAAAAGATGAAAAATTTAAAAAAAAAATTATTTAATACATACTTAAAAAAACAATTAAAGCGACCAATCTACATAGAAAAATATCCATATAATAATATCAAATTCAGAAACAAATAGAATGAGGTATTTCCCAGTAAATGCCCACCGTTTCTGAAAACAAGCTATGGTAGCTTAATTGGATGACAAAGTTATCTAGCCTTGTTTTGACAAACACAAACCAAGCTTTATAATACTGCATAGAAATACATCTATAATGCTTTTGGAAATGTTCGAAAAACAAGAAATCAATATGAACACAAAGCATGCAACATAGAAAAACTTTAACGGGACAAACAACTCGACAAAATAATAATAATATGAGATGTGGCATGACTGTGCATGAGACGCCCATACACCAATAACAGGTTAAATAAAACATCTTCAGGTCCCCGGCTATCAATAATGAACCGGAGTTCATGAAATAACGGCAGCAGTAGGGCCCCCAAAAAATATTCTGAAACATTAATAAAACACAACAATCAACCACCAAACAAAATAAAAAACACAGAATTACACTACAGTGGAACGAGGAATAAAACAAATTAAAGGTTTTAAGCATAAATAAAACTTTTAACAGATAAATGCTATCGGATTCAATCAAATCAGCCGTAAACCAATCTTGCCTTGCATGGGTTACCGATGATAAGGTAGGCTAACGAAATTTTGGCCTTAAAATTTTGTTAATCATCCTAAACGTATGATTAGTTTTTGATTAAATGAAGATGAACAAACTAAAGAATTGGGCAAATATTTAAAAGTAACAATATAGATATGTGCCAGTAAGAAACGATCCAAATTTTACATACATGTGAAACTGATATACGTAATATTTAACTGATTTAATTCAAAATTAACTGCGTTTAAAGCTTTTTTCTTAATTTACCTTCATCACAGGAAGTCCAGTCAAACTCCATGAATTTCTACTTACATTCATGGACTAAATGAAATTTAAAATTCATGATATAGTGAACACCGATAGACCGAGTATAGGATAACAATCATGAAATTTTACAAATAACAATGTTGAAAAGATGCAACCAGTATCATTCCAACTTATATTCCAGTTTTAAAAAATAAATAAGAGTATACTTTCTAGATATTCGTCCATGCCGTCGTATTTGGCTTCCCATTTCGATGTGTTTGGATTTGAGTGCTTCTTTTGCTATATTTGAATATTTAACTTCCTAAGTTTCGGTTTTAATACAACTGATGAGAGGTTACTCCTTGAAATGTACAAATAGCATACATAAATTTTCCATATTTATTTAACATTGGTAATTTTGTATTTCGAAAATTGACCTGAGTCAAGAATTTTGAACAATAAAATAAAGTAATGTTCAGCTCAGTTTTGTGATGTTCTTATTTACTAAAAGTATATTTAAGAAACAACATGGGTATATTTTACAATACTGGAGAGTATATACAAAAACGTAAAGTTTATGTAAATATGGAAATGAAATGATACTGGGTAAATGTCAGAGAGACTGCACTCCAACCACAAGAAAAACAATTAATTTTCAAATCTAGCGATCTCCACAAGGACTTCAAACAGGGTGGATTACTACGGTGTATGACAGTCACATAGTTATATATCGATTTAAGATGAAACGAGTTGTATGGCTGAGGATTAAAATCGGATTGTCGTAAAAAGTTCAGGTTGTGCCGGAGGTTATGTAGAATCTTAATTGTTTATATAATGATTTTTATTTCTTATTTAGTGATAAAAAAATGGGTAGGAGAAAAATATGTTATTAATTTGGAATCGTGTATTCACTGATTGTCATATGATGCTACATTTTTGTTTTTTCATCTATTCTTTTGTATTTAAATATGCATTATTATTTATGACATGCAACTGTTTATATTGATAAGTAACTATTAAACCTTTATAAATTTATGAATGACGTTGGATTAAATTGGATCGCATCGAATTGCATTAGAAAATGTCTAAAATGCTTTGATTTTTAAACTAACTAAAGTGCATACTTTCATTCCACCATGACAAACAAGCAGAAAAGGCCACACCAACAAACTAGTTAAGGTATTTATCTAATAACATGAAAAATTTTTAATTTCATTTTATCGGTTGTAAGAATTTGAAAAGATGCTAGATATAAAGCACTATCTCAAATGAGGGTTCATAACCAAACGTGCATGGTTTTCTTTTATCCACTGAGTTTGAAGCAAAAAGAGAATAAGTATTTGTTATATTCAAAGCATAATAAAATGCCAGTTTACCAATTTTGCATATGACGCTCTTAAAATAAAACAGATGGTGAATTATAACATTTCTTTTATGCTATATAATTTGTGAACAGAAATTGATAACAGGTGAAAAATAAGACTGTTTTAATGTCGGTTTTTGGTTTGTCAAATTGAATATATAGTCCACAAATGTTGGCTATCAAAAGGAGTCGTCGTTTAATGCTTTATTGTATATACTATTGTTGCCTGTGCTATAGGTAAATATATTATAATAAACATGGGAATTTATATAACAACTGAGCTGCTGAATATCCTTGGGGACCGTTTGCATCCTACTGAGGAATCACAAACGACAACTCTCAATGGTGGTTTGGTAAACATTTTGATGTGCTGAAGAATTATCTTTGTGTCTTTTTCCTGTACCTCTACTGACAATAAAATCCTTTCCCGCCTTATTACTAACTTTACTTTTAATTTTAACAAACTCCACATTAGAAAAAAAGTTTTTTGTCCAAAAATATGTATATCACGTGACAGAATTTATATAGAAGCAAGACCATAGGGTTTGTTTTCATTAGTTATCTGTATTACTTGGTGTTTATTATACATGTGTACTGTATATGTTGTCTTTCTATTAAGTTTTTTTTATTTTATTGCATTAAAGGGAACACGAGATAAAACTGGACGGTTAGTCAGGAGGGAACCATTCAATAAGGCATGGAAAAACCAAAACCAAGACAAAGGCGCAAAGACGATACATAAAAACACAGAGTGAAAACTTTAGACTCGAAAATGCGACCTGACTTAATAAAATGCCATAGAACCCAAGTGGTCCGAAAAAAAACTATGTAGGTGATTTGTTTAATATAGGTGATTGTCCTGTAGTGTAGAATTATTTGACAAACACATATTACTTAATTAATAAGGCATTGTTTTATGCTGATAATCTTATATTAATATCAAAACCGAAACAGGTTAACAACGATGCATTGACAAATTAACGTTGAATTGTGATGCATATTGTCTTTGTAGATGTGTAAACTTAAAAATCCAAGATGATTGTTTTTTCAAGCGAGGCAAAATATCAAAGTCATTCTTTTTTTAAAAACAACAAAAGATAGAAAATGTTTTAGTTACAAATATTTGGGAATATTTGTCAAACAGCCCTATACATCGCTCT
>JAULBM010333813.1:0-12892 GCA_032357055.1 Geukensia granosissima
ATGAGAATTTTTCAAGTTTCAAGGGGATTAACTCCCACAAAAAGGAGACGATCAAAATTTCTTGATAAAATGCACAACTAGATATGATGTCCTAACTGCATACCAAGTTTCATGAAATTTGGATCAGAAGTTTAGGAGGAGTTGCGCTGACAAACTTTGTGACGGACACTCGGACACACAGACAGGCCAAAAACAATATGTCTCCCCACCATAGTGGGGGAGACATAATAAAAGTGCAGTTCTGATGTCAAGAAAGAAGTTTTCTCTCAACAATATAGATTACTATCTTCACATCTGTTTTATTTCAATGGGAGACTTGGAAAAAATCTTAAGCTGACAAATGATAAAATGGAGTTTGGTGTAAGTTTTATGAGTCAATAATCTTTTGAGCTTCTGATTATCTAATATCTATTTTTAAATGAAATCACACTGAGAATCTTTTAGCCACACAATTTTCAACTACCAAACCACACAATTTTCAACTATAAAAAAGTCATACATGTAATTAAATGCATTGTATATAGACGTCATGCACTAGAAAATAAAATGTGCTAAAATTTTTTTTATTAATGACCACTTCTGTTATGTTTTTTAACATTTAGTTCGGATTTTATTCTGAGCCCATTAAATTTTGATCCCGTGAGCCCATCATATGACCCCATCAAATTTACAGCTCATAAGCTCATCCCATGACCCCATCCCAAGAGCCTATCATAATTGGAGCCGATGAACACATTCCATGAGCCCATCCCATGTTTTCTAGTATGACCAGTGAGATAGAATGTAGTACAATGAGACTGTTAAAGCTAATAACATTATTTTGCATTAAAAATTGACATTACTAACCGACAAAATTTTGATTTGACAATAAGTGTAAATTCATCCTGTCTTTTCATTAAATCATTCAAACAAACAACATTTCTTATTTTAGTTAAATCATTAGGTAAAAACTTACGTCTTCCAGTACAAAAAAGTGCAGTTAAAAAAATAGTTGAATTCATCCCATAATTCATTTAAATTACATAAGTCACAAATTCTTTCACTTCTGTCAATGCTATAAAATCTAACAGATTCAATGGGAAGTTTATGGCTTCCACATCTTAATTTACATAAATTGTTTATTAAATCGGGTGGCAAAATTGTAAGATATTTTTCAAGACAAAATCAGTCAACGTGGCACGTAAATACTGCTTTTGAAAATAGTTATGTTCCTTTGAAAGTCTTTTTAATAAACAGCATAAAGTCCAAAGAGACATAACTCTAAACAAAACACTCTATCAAAGTATGACGTGGAATGGCCTATTTATTACTTCATAACACATGTAACATGATTACGGTTCTTTTTAAAATAAATCACAAACAATGGAATCGTAAAATAATTTCGACTGACTAACGCAAAACTCTTGCTAGTATTGACTGTTACTATTTTTTACTTTGAGATGTCGCCCGATAGTCGCCATCATGATTTGGTTGATCAAAATAATATCAGTGTATTCTATTAATGTTTCAGTCATTCAAAAATTAATAATATGTTTACCTCTCGGATGGACGTTAACCCGGATTAGATTCCATGACGAGTGCTGCCAGCAGGTCGGGGGATGCCTACTCTTCCGGAGCACCTTATCCAACTTATGCTTCTAAAGGAGTTCATGGATGTCAGGTTTTTGTACCTGTGTACATTTGTACATTTGTTTCCGTTTTATCCTCTAGTTTGATTTGGATTTTTCTTGTGTCATTGGACTATGCACTCTTGGCATCTCACATGGATATTCTACACTTTGAGATTGTTCACTAAAATCCTGCATACCATCATATCAATAATTGAATAACAAAAATATGTACATATTGATTGAATGTACTTTTTTCAGTCAAAGTGTTCTTATGAAACGCTTTATGAAACATAGGGTAATGATAATTGTTTAATAAGGATTGTCTCCCGTTGAACGGAAAATTTATCCACGCGGTTAGGTGTATAACTACAATGTATATTTAAATAAATTTGTAATTAAGTTTGTTTGTTAAAAGAATTGTAAATATAATCATAGTTTTCAATCTTAAAAATTACCTGATTTTTATTCTCACTTAGGCCTAATGAATATTTGATAATATAAAAAATATATGTGGTTATGACTAAAATGGAAATTTCTAATTTAAAGACTCAGACTATAACAAATCATTTTCACGTAAATCAAATTCAAAATGAAGAAAATCAGTCTAGAAAAGTATGTATACAAAAACGAAGAGTTTTTCGAGTTTATTTATAACATAAAAATAAAAATCTTATGATACGATACAATAAACCCTCTTTTCGTCCATAAACTAATAACGTGAATGTGAGATTGATGTAATAAATATTCTGGATATAATATATAACTATATAATTCCAATATTGTAAAAATATAGCATTTCTATTGGGCAGTACCATGAAAAAGGGAAAGTTTATACATTGATGAACTCATGTTGATGACATAATGAATTAGAACACCTTTAACATGTTCAAAACTGTCCCTCTTGGGGTTAAACGAAAGTATATTTTTCATTTATTTAATCAACTTATAAAATAGGTTGTAATATTTGTATTTTGACAGAATGTATTGATGTATAAACTCAACCTTTCACTCACAAAGTTTAAATAAAGTCTTTGAGACTATATTTAATTTTTGCGTGAATCGGCCGAGTTGAAAACATAAATAAATTACTTTAAAATAGATTTTATTACTTTATATTATATTTATAGCCATTTTGACTGAAAGCTTTTTGTTACTTTCAAACAGAGTGTTGAACTTAAGTCATCACGTAGAAATCGTCCTTGCCAAGAGATATATCCTTTAAATACAAATTTTAATACTTTTGATAATAATGATAGAAAAATAAATACATACTGAATGAAATAACATTACAACACATGTATGAAATCACCCCTGTCTCAATCTCGATTCTATTCACGTGTACTCGCATTAATATCAAATTTTGTAAAAATTCAAATATCAATATCTTTTGTCAAGAATTCAATAGATTTTTTTTTACAACAATGTGTCCTATTTCCTTTTTCTGCAATAGACAATAATAATTTTTCTACTCTGTATACCACATTACCACATCAGCTGCAATAAATATGATTCCTTTTTAGTGTTAAATTTTATGATAAAAACAATTAATGGACATCATCCGACATGACTACAGCCATCGTATTCCTTATTATTTCTTGATAATATCTATGAAGTATTTTGCAACTATTGGCAAATAGTTGGCATAGCAATGGGCACAAACTGCAATCCTCTCATTGCAAAAATATATTTATATTGTTAGAAGTTTATTTCACAAACTCAAAATTAAGTGGACCATAATACTTTCAGATTTTTAGATGATGTTTTATCCTTAAAAAATATAATTTGTAAAAAAAAGTACCGAAAGAACTTATATTCAATAAATTTATTATAAGTAAGGACCGGATTCCACTCTAAGATTTTGATTTAAAAATTGAACAGGATTTTAATGCACTGTTTATAATAAAATTGACAAAATTAATTTTGTTTCCCTATAGTTAATTTTGCGTTTTCTGGTTCCGATATGGTAAACATTTGCCGCATTGAAACATATATCACTAGCTTTTGAAGACTTTTACGAAATTCTATAACCTTAGATTTACCATCAGGAATATCACCCAGAGTTTTCTTTAATAACTGCAAGTATACATCTTTTTGCATATATTTTTTTTGCAACTTATATACTCTCCAGCCGGATTTGTTGTATTTCTGTTCTTGATTTCTTCCTATTGATTACTCATTCGAGGAGGGTTTGAATCCCATATTAAAAGAGCATAGTCCAAAGAGACAGACAAATTTAAAACAAACTAAAAGATAAATAAAAACATAAACAAAAGCTTGGAATCCACGAACTCCTTTAAAAAACAGGATTGAGATCAGGTGCTCCTGAAGGGTAAGCATCACCTGTCCTGCGCGCAACGCCCGTCGTGGAATCCCATATTTCAAATCCAGGTTAACGTCAATCCGAGAAGAGGTCAACTATTTTTGTATTAGCGGTAACAGGACCATTACTAGTTTAGATACACTGATAACATATCGATCAACCAATTTGTGATGGCGACTATAAAATTTTAGGAGGGGCGATTTCAAACTTGAATGGATGAATCTTTGTTGTAGTAATTTATGACAACAGCAATGCTCTCTTCAGAAAATCCTGATACTTGGAATAGGCACGAGAGTATCGAATCAACTGTGAAACATAAACCCCGTAGGCAAAGGAAGCAGAAATATTTCCACATAAATATGGGAGGTTTACAATAGGAATTGTGTTCAGGTTTGCCTTTATCAAATATTATTTTTCAAGTACATTTTTTATAACATTTATTTCAGAGTAGTATTATTTTACGTAGTATACAATTTTTTTATTTGGAGAGATTTAGAGCTTTACACAAGGAGTGGTATTAAACCCACGTTAAAGGCCTTGTGGAAACCTCTAGATTTGTATATAATATCCGTCTTTCTTGTGATTGGAGGGCGGTCACTCTATAGTTTCACATTTATGTTTGTGATTTAAAAGTTCTAGATGTCTGTCTTAATAGAAAATCATACTACATCTCCTTTTTAAATATAAGTCATATTGCTCAACTATTCTTAATATAAAGTACATGTATATAGTTTTTAGTAATATGACAATCCCGTAATAATTATTTGTTTTTAATAACCAAGTCGAGAAGCAAAACCGAAAATCAGAGGAAAACAACACAAAAAACATTTTAATACAAAATACGGAGCCCGAAATAAACAAAAAAAGGAGATGACTTCGAGTGGTCTAGAAGGTTTAAAATTGGCTTGGTTGAGTGCAAGGCCAATTAAGGAAAATCAGAACTTTTCCGAAAAAGTCTTTATTAACTTAAAACATGTTTATTATATTTTTATCTAGTTTGTCTTGACACAATGGCTAAATCTGATCAAAAAGTTCTACATCATAATAAAACATACTCAAAAGAACGCTTAAGATGAAAGATGGTATAAATGTGGCATCTAAAATATTTTTGACAGTTATGGAATGTCAACATCACAAAAGACAACAGGTATACAAAAACCATTGTCGTCGTCGCAAGTTTGTGAACGAAACATAAGATCTGAAAGCGATAACACGATGGGTGCCTCTGTGTTTATAAGGCATTGATTCGCATTTAAAAATTAAATACTTAAAATAATTGCATGTGGTAAGCATGGTAAGAGTTGTTAAATTTTTATACCCTTTGTTTTAGTATGAAACTGCAAAAATTGTAGTTATTGAATTCAAACACTCCTACGTTAACCTCAGTACAGGACGGCCACAATTATAGAAAAGCCATTGTTAACAGGTTAAAGGCTAAACAATTTTAAACAAAATATCCGAATATCTTCTTCTCTTCACTTTGGTTTGATATTTAAAACCGATGACATACCACATTTGTACTTTAAATTCAGACTGACTAAATGTACAACAATCAGGAAATGATTAACATGATTAACTCGGTAAGTTTATATGATGTATTGTTAGATTAAATGCCTTTTCAATTCTTATTTTTCACTATGCTATACGGTGAATTATTTCACCAAGTCGTCTTATTTCTTGTTCAAAACACTTCACCTGAAATAAAAAGAAATAATAATTGGTTCAAGTTGTTCTTTGTTCATGAAGTCAATAGTTAAAACATTAATGATTTTGATTTGTTTTGCATGATTGATGTTAATGATTCCGACATTTTAATATCCTTAGAGATAACTGGGACATGCATTTAGCTGCTAAAAGGTAAAACTTTTGCTTGTTTGAATTAATATATTAACGAGTAGATTTGGTTTTAATATATTATTGGAGTATATTCACTTAGTGTCATTTATTCTTGAAATCAACAATGTCCAGCCTTATCAAAATAGTGTCCAGTTCATTCCAGTTGTCTTACATTTCTATATTACAGGTAAATTTTTAAGGACAAGTGAAAGAGGTGACCTATAAAATGAACTGCTCCCAATATTTATATGCAATCTTAAATAACTAGAATATTAAATATAAGGTTTTACTTAACTGGAATCCTGAATATAAGGCTTTATTTAACTGGAATCTTGAATATAACACTTTACTTACCCAGAACCTTTAATTATAGGGATTTTTACAATTTCCTTTTTTTATCAAAATGCATCTATCTTTTAAAACTTACTCGTGTGATCAGAAAATCTATTTTCTTCGTAGTTGCCATTCCAATCAAATTGGATTCATTGAATTCAAGTGTGACAAAAATTCTACCTGCAATATTAAAAAAAAATTGAAAAAACTTAATATGAAATTGTTTTTAAGTGATGAGGTAAAAGCGAAAAATGTCAGTATGTATTTAAGTTACAACTTGATGTAGTTATTCAAAATTCATAAAAATCCTCACAAATTAGTATATGGAATAAAAAGCGGAAAAACAGCATCCATTTATTCAACAAACTACTTTACGAATTTATAAAATTACTAGAACATAATCCGCGTAAGAAATTTTATAAATGTAGAAAAGCCCGAAAATTTGTAAATTCAAATTTGTTTAACTTAAAAGTTGTGTCATCTGTAATGGCAACAATTTACTTTGAATACAAAATAGGAGGTGAAAGAAAACCGAAGGGCCAGAAAAAAGAGGAACACCAACAGAAGCTACAGGCAATTTTGAGAATACGAACAAGACGGAACATATTTATATGCATGTAAACCAAAAACAAACACGAAACTTTGAAAAATGCGGACCTTACCAAAAACGGGTTAGAATTCATGTGGTACGAAAGGGTAATAGAAAAAGGTGGGATATGGTGTAAATATTCTTGACATAAAATTCTCATATGTACAAGTAAATTCCAAGCAAAGGAACAGCGCTTTGATTGCTGTTCTTCACCTCAAAGTCAAAGTGAGGCCTTCAGCACGGAGTAAAAATTCGCACCTCACTGCAAGTTCAAGACGGCCCCTAGCACGGGTTTGAGCGGAATTATATGCTAGATGTCGACGACACTACATCTGTGCATTGAAGAACACACATGCGGGGTAAGGTCAACAAATTACAGATAACCACGGGCAAAGAAATCTAACAAAAACCGTTGTATTGTCCATTTTCCAATCCGGCATTAGTCATTTCAGGTATACAGTGGAATGTTCTGGGATCACAACTTCCAGCGGAGAAAATGAAAAGCCTGTTCTGGTCTACTCTAACTTGACAGGAAAAGGTCCATTTTCATCTGTGAAAATAATAGTCTATACCAGGCGACATGGCTGTAGAGTGGGCCGTAAAATTTTTGGAGTGATGACTTAATCAAGCAGCAACATATCCGCGTGTGAGCAATTTATTTGCGTCAATGACCCAGCTCTGCTTACAAAATCGCAAAATTGTACTGACCATAAACAGAAAGATATAAGGTTAATACACCATCTCCGTAAGAAACGAGAAGAATGTTGAATCACGAGATCGCTATAAGCATTCAGTTAAGTTGGGATCCCACGCCTTTTGATGAGCTCTAGATCATCTAAAACAGTAGAAATTGTATACGTATTATTATGCAAATCAGGGTCAGATCCAGGGGCCCAGGAGGGCGGCACCCCTTTGAAACGCAAAAATGATCAAATGATCAATTTGGGTGAATTTTAATCTTAATCGGCATTATAAAAGGATACAATTGATGAGTAAAGAGGTCGACAAAAGTTGCCCCCCTTCTAAATTTCTGGATCTGCCTCTGCAAACATAGCAGCGACGATTTATATAAATATAAAAAAAACTGCAACATGCACGACTAAGACCAAAAATGAACCCCGAACCTTGATATTGGGCAGGCACTTGAAATATACGGTTGGGTTTATCATTTCTATATGAAACAAAATACTTTCCAACATCGAGTCATAGGCAAAATCAGAGTTAACAAATGATATAAAAGACATAACTTAAAAATCTTATAAGAATGCATACAATCCAATAATAATGTGCCTAGCAACCACGTATGAAATGAAGATATCTTATAAACGAATGCAAACAGTTACTGAAGATATGTACAGAATGCAACTTTAGGTGATAAAATATGATACTGTACAAATAAATGAAATAAAATTTAAACGAACTTAATTAATAAATGATACGATATCGGAAAGAGTCGAATTCTAACAATATAATTTAGAATAATAAAATGCAACGAAAAAAAATCAAAGTATTTTTGTTCAGATAAATATTTTCTAGTTACAACATCGTGTGGAAAATTGTCCATTGAAGATCCCAAATTACCCTGTTATAATAGATGAATTGTAAAGTTAAATGTATTGTAACCATTTTTGAAAAGAAAAGATATATTCACAAAATACCTTGAATTCAATATTTAAAAATATTTAATATCTTGGGAATGTTAGTTATTTCTTTTGAAATAACAACGTTGTACTACGTCGAACTTTCAAAATAAAGAAATAGAAAGATGAAATGAACAATAATTAAGTGCATGAAAACGTACGGGAAAGATTACAATTATAACGATATATTAAATAAGATAATTTTTGTTAAACTTTGCATTGTTTTTTTTATTTTTAAGAGTGTTGTAAATCTTACCACACCGTATCATTTTGCCATTTCCAAAGTGTACCAGCAAAAGCAAAATCAACATTGTGTTTAAAAACTTCATTATGGCCTGCTGGTTCCGTAAGATTAATTTATTTAGTTTTGGGAATTCAGTTATTATATACTCTTCTTTCCTCCTACAGTTTCCGGTTTTTATTTAATTTTGATTTGATCCTTTATTAAAAAAACAGCTTGATTTTTCTTAATTAACAGTTAACCTACTCATAGTATTTGTTAAGTTTTCTTTTCATATTTACTAAAACTTTGAAAAGAAAACAGAATAATAGTTGACATTGAATAAATTCGACTGCAAATTGAAATCATTCATAAAAATTTATGGTGACCAATTCTTAGTTGTATTGTGGTTGTTCACCTGTATCTCAATAGTTTCCGTGAACTTTGATAACTTCTTATTCCAAAGCTTTAATGATATTGCATTGGGTTTTAAAAAATTGAAGCAAAAAAGCATACAATCGTACAAAGTTTTATCTAATGCTACATATTATACCATCTAATAGATGGAAGTCTGTTAAAACCTTTTGCCATTTTTAATTGCGGGTAATGGTGCATAGTCCAAAGAGAAAAAACAAATTTGAAACAAACTAAAAGATAAAACGCATACAAAAGGAACAAAGGCTTGGAACCCACTAACGCCTTTACAAAACAGGAGTGGGATCAGGTGCTCCGGAAGGGTAAGCATCAGAAGCGTATAATATTTCTAAAACTTTACACTCAAAAAATACTTTATAACATTACGTTCGTTCACGTTTTACAGTAATTAGTGATATGTGATTTTCAATTTAGATAGAACTCTAGTCATAGGAATTCGAAGATACCGAAGGGGTAGACAGAAATCGTTAAGTCTGAAGACAGACAAGACCATGGCCAACAAAATGAAACGAAAGGCAAACATAGAACATATAACACTACACTGAAAACTTAAGCTGAAGTAACGCGATTCCTACGAAAACCAGGGTGAGTTCAAATGCTCCGGAAGGGTAAGCAACTCCTGCTCCACTAGTGGTACCCTTCGTTTTACTCAGAAGTTAAAGCCGGTGTATAGTCACAATCGATGTTAGTCACAAACGTTATACGGATTTGTAATCGTGACAGTCGGAAGATATGCATTGTCATATGTGAAATGAATTTTTCGTACCGGTCAAACAAATCATGATGGCGACCGAAAAACTTCATGAGTGATGACTCTAATCTTTCCCTGAGAAACCCTTGGCTCTGTAGCTTTCTAGTCAGCTGCAACCCTCTATCAATGAAATCCTGATAGGAAGCAAAAGCCCTGGAGTAGCATATCAACTGAGAGATATACACTCCGTATGAAGGTGCGGTTGGAATGTAGCTAGACATGAACGGAAAGTTTACCATCGGAAAATCAAAGTCATCTCTCTTGTCGTAAAGTTTTGTTCTTTACCCGCCCTTACTGTCAATTTCTATGTGTAAGTCTAGGTAAGAAGCAGATCTTTCTGTTTCTGTAGTATCTTTGATTTCAAGTTCAATGGGATAGACCAGGTCAACATAGTCACCAAATTTAGAGCAGAACGTGAAACCAAAATATTGAGCCAACTTTTTCTCTTTTCTCTGTAGAAGACTCTGTATAAAGTCAGTTACATACGAATAAAGGAATAGAAGGCGAGAAGGGGTGCACAGTTGGTCCCCATTGGAATGCCGACAGTCTGTTGAAACACACGCACACCAAAAGTTTTTATTAGTAGTACACTTACTGTACGGTGAGATAAAACGGAACTTGAAAGGTCTACTATGTAATTTAGGCAACCAATACATAGTAGGGACTTCAAAATGTTCAGCAGGGGCCTTAAGGTTATCTATGTTGGTAATGTGCCAATCTAATTTCTGACTCTCTGAAGTAGGGAGAGGCATTTCCTCATTAAGTACCTCCGTGTAGAATATACGACATACCACGAACACATTTTGGCGGCTTTGTCAGCCGTTTCAAAAACCAACCGAGTTCAAAGTTTTCGAAGTTAACATTTATTGTAGAATATAAACATGCCTGATTTGTATTTTCCAAATTGTTTTCGAGGTGCGAAATTCGGATATTTACAATGTATCTTCATTTGTCGAAAAAATGCATCAAGAAATATTTATCTCTTTATATTGCCTCCTGACACCGTTATTATTTGTAATTTGTAATTCCCAGATTTCTATCTGTATATTTATCTTATTAAGGTTAATATTATTACTTTAAATTTCATTTGATCCATTAATGTAACTGCAACATGTAAAAATTTTAAACTTTAACTAATATTCTTATTTTATGCCTACCAGCGTGTCTGATAAAGGTCACTCCTGAAAAGCGCAGGTAAACTTGACTTTTGAATGTTTATTCTAAACGTGTGCAAGATGTGAACTGTATCATATTCCATATATTACGGTGTGTGTGTTTTTTTTTTTTTTTGCTTTGTTAAGCTCCTTAAAAGTTTATTATTGTTTGAGTTGTTTGCTTCTATTTATTATTTTGGGGTTCTGGAATTGTATGTTTGAAATATACAGCATTGTTTACACCACTGTCCCAGGTTAAGGGGAGGGTTGAATACACACAAACATCTTTAACCCTGCCAACCTGACCTTAATCCAGTGGATGTCGTTGTTTGTATGTTTAAGTTTTACTTGTTTTACCTTGTATACTCTAGCCGATAGTTATTACATTTGAATATCATCACTTTTTTGGGGGCCTTCTGTCGCTTTCTGTAGGACGTGGATATGTGTCCATTATTGAAGGCCATAGCGAAAACCTGTAGATGTTATTTATTCGTTTTGTACCGCTGTTTTATAGGCCATCATACTACATTTCCTTTAAATTTCTGTGTTTCGAATCTTATTTGTACATATAAAATACCAAACCTTTTGATTTGTAATGTTGCATTTTGAAACCACTAGATCGATGACTCTGCTAGTGGATCATGTCTCAAAGAGTTCTTTACCAGCCTGACATGAATTTTTTTAAACAAAGTTTCACAGAAATTGACTGCACTTGCAAAAAATGCTAAAGCACTGAAAATACAGAAAGGCTTCGAAAAGTATTGCCAAAGTAGTTGCTCCTGGCGTTGGATTTGGCTTCCCATTTCGATTTGTTTCGACTTGACTGCTTCTTCCGCTACATTTGGATCTTTGACTTCCTATGTTTCAGTTTTAATGCTACTGTTTAGATGATAATCCATGACTTCCTATGTTTCGGTTCTGATGCTGCTGTTTAGATATTAATCCATGATATGGTCTTATAGCATACCAAAATAATCCATATTTATTCGACTTTGGTAATTCTTATATGTTTTTCATACATAATCGCTATACGTGCAATAGATAAACTATTTACCTCTTAAATCACAAAAGAAGTGTTCTAAAAAAAGGAAGACTTGGTTTCCTGATCTGTTGCTTTTGGGTTTAAACTGACAGACAGCAACTGCGAGTACTCTTTCGAGGTCGATACCTTCGTTGTATTACATATTTGTTTTAATTGTACTTGCTGTTTGTTTTCAGTATCGATCTCAAGTGTTAAATCCATTTCAATCGGTCTTTATAGTGTATTTTATTGCTGTTTTGTCACACCACTGTCCCAGACACGAATATATGACATAAAGAAAACATGTCAACAACAGGGCACAATCAACATTAAATCAGAAACTTTTTAATGCATTTTGAATTTCACATTCAGATATAATTGTAAGGTTGTATAATTTGACAAACAGATGACCACAATTCCTGATTTTGGACGGGCACATGAGACATGTGGTGGGGTTTTACTAGTTTGGTTGGTACACACCCCTCCCCCAACGAGTGGTCAAAAGAAAAAATCAAATAATACAAAAGCAGAAACCGAAATCAACAGAAAGTACCCAATCCGGCTAGAGAGTACCTTAATTACAATAAATAAACTTAAAAATACATGCAAAAAGAAAGAAGCATCTCTAATAAATGCTCGTAGGTACTGAAAACAAGCTCAGGATGATATTTTAAATGATAAAACATCAAGTCTCTCACCACGAGATGTCATCAAATACAGAATGTTTGACGATTACTGCGTTGTCAATAAAGGTAAAAATAGACAAGATGCATGCTATGATAAATTTTTAATATTTGTGAAATGATGCGATCAGTTTATCAATATCTGTACCAACAAAACACGTTTTAATGTCTTGCTTACAACATTGTGGATTAGTTTATTTAACGGAATGGTGAGATTCAAGGGATTTAGACAATATAGGTATAGTGTGTTGACATCTGAAATTTAAGTGTATGAGGCTGAGAAACGGGGGGAAATGCGAG
>JAULBM010333823.1:0-12892 GCA_032357055.1 Geukensia granosissima
CCCCCCCCCCCCCCCCCCCCCCCCCCCCCCGGCCAAGTCAGTATACGGAAAGTCTGGACCATAGTGGGTGACGTGTGTGGAGAATGCGACGCTCCATGCATATAAAAGATCCTTTTTGTAGATTTCGAAAAAGAGAAGGCTCATGCCGCTACAAAAGGGTAAAATTTCCGTCCCTGCACATGCCTCTAATTTTCCAGTGGCAGTCAAAAGACGTTGCCCTGTTGTGTCCCTCAATCCACCCTCTTTCGGTAATTCTTGATGGTTGTTGAACTTGTTTTCGTCCTGAATATGCATGAAATATTTGTCTTTGGACGTTAAGCAATCAACAATCAATCAATCTGAGAATGACTAGGTCAATAGTTTAGCCGCAATAAAATTATAATTTTAGCTCGTCAGAATTAATTTACCGGAGGAAAGATACAATTATACATATCGAAGTAAAAAGATTTAATTTATCGAGGTTAGAATAATTTCATTGAAAATATTTAATTGTGATCACGATGGCCGTCCATGCATATACCTACCTGTTTTCAAATATTGAACTATTCAAAAATAAACCTCATTTCAACTATAGATCACAAAATGAAATTTGCCACAACAAAAGTGAAGTTGTGTCGAAAGTTTCACGTTGAAATATATCGTATTATATATCGTTGAAATCAATTTTTACCGCAGCTGAGGTTGTACTTAAGAATTTGACTAAAATTTGAAATAAAAAATTTCCCCGTTTGGGGTAATGTTTACTTGTTCGACTTTGCTTCATTTTGTGGGTGCAACCAACTATGATGAAAATTACATTTATGGAATTTTATGACAGATAAGAAATGAAATTTGAAGAATATGGTTTAATTATATTCTAAAGTAAAGTGCAATTTGTATTTTTGAAAACATACCATTTTGATTTAGTTTTTTCATTGAAAAATTAAACATAGAAATAGACAGAAGTTTTTTGTGCTTAAGAAAAATCTTGCTTAATATTCTACTTTACATTCATAAAAACTAGTCAACCCTTAAAGCTATTGAAAAAAGAGCTTAATATTATGTATGTTAAAAGATTAATGACCGTAAATGGATCGCTTCATATATCGCTCTATTTGGCAGTGCGACAAGGTCGTTAAGCAAGACTGAGCAATTTCGTAGCCGGTGTGTTAATGTAAATGTAGATTTTCATCGCAATTGATATTTTTTTCTTTCAATACAATATTACCTGAAATCTGGGCAGGAGAGTTAGAGCATGCCAGACATTTTGACACACTAAACTGAAAAAACCTTGCAAATTTAACAATAGAATCTAATTTTTTTGCCGATTTCTAATTAAATCCGATCGCGATATAATTCATGTTTAATTTGGACCTGTAAGAAATGACATGCTACCATTGTTGAATTATTTAGAAAAAGTCCTGAACTATAAATTTACTTTCTTTACATAAATAAAAAATGAATATTTGTTTACCCGAAGAAAGTCATTTTTGCCTAGGGCTTGCCATGGTACTCTCTCAACCAATCAGGTAACGTCATAAGATCCCTAATATTGATAAAGTGGATAATAAAAAAACTGCGTGTAATAGGATATAGAGTATTGTATGCACCCATGTAATAATGCAAAGTTTACAAACTTTACAAGGAGAAGATTTTTATGTAGGCTAAAACTAAGATTTCTGCTGCAACATTGTTTGCAAACGATACATATATAGTTTAATATATTTTTAAAATTTTTATTGAATCAATGTATGCACACTCAGCTTCTTTATTGGTTTGAAAATAATGACTTGTTTCGTGAACTTATTGTAGCTCGACCTGTGATATTCCGGTCTCAAAAATTGTTTTTCTGAATAGCAGTTATTCTTTGTATGTGGTTATCCGCTAATTGGACATGTTGGAGAAATGTTGATTTAATTTCGATTGGAATGTTAAATTTTCTTCTCCATCAATTAAAAATATAAATTCTTTAAGATACCTTGAGATATAACCGTGCTTTGGAACTTTTGTGCCTTTCATAACTGAACCATCATATGATAGAATGGATCGATTTGCTGAATGTTGCTACACTTACAAGTCTAGCTACAAATGTTTAGTTCACATGTCAAGAGCATATCAAATGAAATGAAATGACTGAACACTGCTTTGTACTCACGATAGTAGACTGACAAAAATGCTGACAGGAAAATATACACATAGCACGAAATCACGTCAGCCTACCGAGACATATAAATCGAACTCCGTGTGGACCATTCTTTGCTCTTAATCTTGAACAACATATGGCACTGAAATAAAAATACAAAATTTTAAGATCTTTGATTCCACCCGGCTGGGATCGAATCAAAGATCGACCTTTATTACACGAGGCGAAATGTCGCCGTTAGACCTTCGGGACTCCTGGTCAACTCCTTCATACACGTTGATATTAGTGGACTTACTGAAAAGCTTGTGACCTTCGCAGGAGATGAAAGTTCGTTGAACTTAATAGTGTTATGTGATATTGATAATAATTTTTTTATATCTAATATGTTTGGATTAATTTAAAGAATCATCAGGGCGTAGATAAAAGTGAAAAGTTCATTCGAAAAAAAAAAAAAAAAACAAATATATTCTCATCCGATCCGAAGAATGCTAAAATGTATGTTTTCCTTGGCTATAATTAGAATTTATGTACATTTCAATCCAGCACTATAGAGAATTTACTAGCATATCCAATTCGGACTTACCGTAGTCTAGGGAGGCTGTTGTAATTTTTATGTTTTTCAAGAGTTATCTCCCGTATGACAAAGTATTTAATATAAGCCGTAATGGTCAAAATACGTCAATTTATCAGAAAAAAAAAAAAAAAAAAAAAACAATACACTTGCTTGAAAAAACTAGCATATTTACAAAATTATAAGGTTCACATTTTACCTACAAAAATAATAAAATCGTGATTTCCCCCGTAATTGTTATTCCCGATTTTCTCATTACGGGATTGCATACATAAATTATATTACCTGTAATACAAAAATAAGTTGACCTCATCTCGGATTGACGTTAACCTAGATTAGAAATTTAGGATTCCACGACGGAAGTTGCGCGCAAGACAGGGGATGCTTTCCCTTTTAGCGCACCTGATCCCACTCCTGTTATGTAAAGGAGATCGTGGATTCCAAGCATTTGTTCCTTTTGTTTTCGTTTTCTTCTTTTAGTTTTTTTCATTTTTGTCTTGTCTCTTGGGACTATGCACTTCTGATCCCTCACATGGGTATACACACTTTACTACAGTGAGGTGTTAGTTTTTACTATAGGTGCTGAAGGCCTAACTGTGACTTTGAGATGAAGAACAGCAACCAAAGCGCTAATCCTTTGCTGGGAATTTGCATGTATATATGAGATTCTGTGTCCTGAATATATACACCATATCTTTTCTTTCTACTGTACACTTGAAAATTTCATCTTCCATATTTCTTCGTCTTAAATACAACTGCGTAGTGATGAAAAAAACAAACAAATGTGGCCCTTTCCTCCATCAAACTCTGATTAAAAAAAAACGATCGAAAAGGGAGACAAATCTTTAACAACCTGATTGATGGCCGAGGTATACCGAATATTGCGATACATTTGGGATGGTGGGGTGGGGTGTGGGGGTAACTCGTAGAAATCGACGCCATGGTAAGATGATGTCATTGAAGAACTTGTACCTTGACTTGGGGACTGTGATCCTCCTTGATACTGAAACTGTTATCAGTCTTGTTGAACAATATAATTAAGTCTGCTGTTGATAACTTACAAATGTTTGTTCATATCAGTTGTAAATATAGTCATAAAACCCTGACATGCATTAAAATATTTTAATTGTGAGTTTAATAGCTTCCTCTTAAAGCAATATTAATTTTTTTTCGTAGAGAATGACGTTCTGGAAACTACAATGTCTTGGTACGTAAAAGCATATAAGTGGCAACAAAACAAAGCTTTCACGACTTAGAGAATGTTTATATATAAAGTGTAACAGAATAAAATATGCATATAGGTATCACTGAGTTTAGCTACAATGTTTAATAAATATCATTCAAATCTGATGATACCTACATTTTTGCTAGAGTGTTAACAAGGACATTTTGTCAATTTTCTAAAACATAACGGGACGTAATTCGACAAGGACTCTTCTTTGAACTTCTTTAAGTTGAAGTTACTGTAAGATATTCTAAAAACGAATGAGAAATAAATTTGCAATTGCTTACCAAGCGGACGGACGGAAGCCTGGCATGACCATATACCCCGCTGCACAGCGTCGCGGACAAAAAGAGAAAGGAGACAACATCACATAGATAATTGACCTGAATAAGAAAAGTGTTGGATATGAACCAAAATGTCCAAAAGAACAGTTGTAATTTATAAAAAAAATCCATGTAAAGTAGAGTAAAAACAGGAAGGTGAATAGTCTCCATGACCCATTAACCCGATAAACTCCATCAAAATCTATTCATCAATCGGTGTGTATAAAGGTTTACCCTTACTGACAGTTATTTAGAAGTTTATTTCACACATGAGCTAGGCTGATTAACATTAAAACACGTTAAGTGATAACCTTATCTATACGACTGTCCAGGTTAATGAATATAGAGCTTAGATCATCTAACTTGAATCTTCAGAATACCCACATTTCTCAGCTACATACGATGAAGACCTTTATTCTCTTCGGTATTTTTCTTTCCTTTGTCAATTCTGAAGATGATAAAGCGTCAAAGCTGATGTTTATCCTGTTAGATGGATTCCGATGGGACTATTTTGATATACCGGGTATTAACCTGCCTGGATTTAAAAAGCTTTTTGAGAAAGGAGTTCGTGCGGACTATATGACGTCAGACTTCCCGACCCTGTCTATTCCGAACTACTATTCGCTTATGACAGGTCAGTTTACTTAAAAAGAATAACAAAATGTTGTTGCATATTACTATAAACATCAGTTTGATTAGGTTTTTCTCTATATTGAGATAACTTTAATAACATGAAAATGTCCATGCATGGGCGAATTAGGAGAGAAGTATAAAAGTATGTAACCTACCATTTAAAATTACTTACCCATCAAATACTGCAAAATTATTCGCTTTCAGCGAATCATTAAGCAACCCACCCTTGGATCCACCTCGTTTCCGTTCACACCAAAATAGACAATTAATGCATACATAAAATTTTCAAAACAAGACTGTCCGGACAATTTCTTAAAATTCAATTTAACATGAACAACATTACATAGTTGACGAGTATGCATAAGGGTATAAACAACATTTCATCTTTTGAGTTGTTTGATATTTTTAGAATACATGTGTCAAATCTTGAAAGCCAGTCTTGCAGTCGCCTTGGGCGCGTTGAATTTCCGCATTTTTTAAATCATCCAATTTCCGCAAATTGCGACATAGTAAATGTTTTCTCGAAATTTTTGGAATTAACAGTGTTATAGATTTGCGAAAAACGGACTATGTCCTAAGCACACCAAGAAGTTTTACATATTAAAACTTTATTAACATTTTATTCAATTCATAAATTTTGCAAACAAATGTATCTGTTGAAATCAAACAAAGAAGTGCTAAAATTAAAAGGTAAACATCACATTTTTTTCGTAATACAGGTCTGCATGTTGAAAACCATGGAATGATGGGAAACAACATTTACGACGAAAAAGCGGACAAGTACTTCCTGTTAGGGGACACCTCCACGTGGGATGATCCAATCTTCTGGAACCAATCCGATCCAATATGGATCCATGCTGAAAACAATGTGCGTGTAAATAGCATTCGACCATGCTAGTATATGAACCCAAAATACACTCCTGTGTGTTTTTTTTTTCAAGTCAGGGCTAAGGCAGTTAGGTCAAGGAAAAGTATAATCTTTCTCATTCTAATATTGATAACGCCCTTAATACTAGCACATATATAACGATCCGTACGCTATATTTTTCTAACTTAGCAAGATTTCAGTCTTTCTGAAATCCAAATAGGCAATACTTGCTATTTTAGTGCTCTATTGATTTTATGTCGTTCGTATTTACAACCGTAAAATACCAGCGGCTCCCAGTAGCCAGAATCGCTCACCCGGCATGCGCAGTGACAATACATTGGTCCTTAACAACATTAATGTTTGCTAGGTTGGAAGGCTGTGCAAAATTTTGGAAGAGGACAATTGGGTAGGGCCATTAAAGAAACACTGCATCAATCTTCAAGGGCAACAATTACAGATAATCCTGGGTTTGGTTGAAATTTGCATAGTTGTTTTACACAAGAAGAATTGTTTGACATACCCTTTTTTATTTTAGTTACAATGGCCATCTTGGTTCGTTGGCAGCGATAAGAGACACAATATTAAAATATCATTCCCATAAAAAACAGAAAGACTCCTGAAACGATATGGATAGTCCACAACGGGGAACACTAGAAAAAGGCAAATAACCAAAATACTGCAAACAATGGCCATTGTAAAAAAGAAACATGGTGTAACATTGCTTTTGATAAGGTAGTCGCTTACCTGTGGTAATATGAAATCAGGGGATTGCTTGTTGCAGTGTTAAGAAATAACGTTTGTTTGGCCTGGTAACCACGCAAAGGAATGTTCGCTAGTTTATGTTAAGGTACTTGAGGTTCTTGTGTCTATTTAATTTTTTTATATAAGTTTTTTTTGATTATTTTCTATAATTTAACTTCCATATAATGTTAAAAAAATAATTCTCATCGTATAAACATTGTCTTACAGCTGTTCATGCAAACTTTGGCCATACATATTTGATTAAGGTGAAAATAGGCTTTTAATTTAAATTTTGTTTAGATACACGAAAAAAGTACTTGTTTAGCAAAACATGAGTAAAACCCAATGTAACAAAGAATTTTTTGGACCGAGAACTTTCTTAACTATAGAAAGGAGAAAGGTCCAAATTCCCCCCCGCCACACACAATTCAAGCTATCTTAA
Source organism: Geukensia granosissima (assembly GCA_032357055.1). Lineage (NCBI taxonomy): Eukaryota > Metazoa > Mollusca > Bivalvia > Mytilida > Mytilidae > Geukensia > Geukensia granosissima. Next base: position 6,926 of record JAULBM010333823.1, read on the forward strand.
TGTTTTCATAATTTTTTAATCAGATTATTCTCATACATGGAAAGTTAAAATAATATTATACTACTGATAGGACGGACTTGGTAAAAAAGCCCCATATTGTCCTAAATTTTAGATTTGATGACACAACAATAAGTTGTTGTGAAAAGGCTGTTTAAAAATCGTCTTTTAATAATTCATAACTTAAATGTATACAGATCTATATAATTGTCACCAACTGACAAAACAGCAGGACTATTTCAACAACAATGTAATATTTTCTGTAAAAATACCAATTTTTTAGGTGTTTTGTTCAAAATAGATAAATGTATGAACGCATAAAAACATCACAAAGATTTTTACAATTAAATTTGGTCTTGATAGATCTTAAATTGTGCAAAGTTTGGTTCCGACATTTTTGCTAACTTAATCAAAATTGACAATTTTGTATCAAATTTTGTATTTAATTAATCAAATTAAGTAATTTTTTAGTATATTCAAATTGAAAGCAATGATATTATATGACCGTTGAAGAACCAATTTAACAAAAAAAATAAAAAAGAAAAAAAAAAAGAAAAAAGAAAGAAAAAAAAAAAGAAAATAACGATCGATATAGAATAATAGATATTAGCCAATTTTCATGTGCTAAAACGTGGTTTAACGATCTTTGTTTTTTATTTGCTCACCCAGCCTACAAGGTCATATGAGCTTTTGTCATCACTTGGCGTCCATCCGTCGTCCGTCCACAATTACAAAAAAATCTTCTCCTCTAAAACCGCTCAGCAAATTTTGACCAAACTTGGATGGGATGGTCTTAGGGTGGTCTTTTCAAAATTGTTTCCGTCGACCCCGACCTTTAGACAGAATGGCCGCCATGATAAAATAAAAAAGGGGAGATGAGATTTGAAATATCCTCTCCTCTGAAAGTATTGAGTCAATCTTAGCAAAATTTGGCTGGAATGGTCCTTGGTGGTCCTTTACTAAAATTATGTCCAATGACCCTGACCTCCAAACGAAATGGACGCCAGGCTAAAAATTGATAAAAGGGGGATGAATTTCAAAACCTTCTCCTCTGAAACTACTGTCCTAATCTTTACCAAACCTTTCTGAAATGATCCTTAGGTGGTCTCCATCCAAAATTGTATCCGGCATTTCCAACCTCCAACCAAGATGGCCACCCTAGCCGAACTTATTGTTATATAGAACGCTATGAGAAATTTACAATTTTTTTTTATCTTGAACTGCTTGCATAATTAGAACTTTACTTAGGTGGAATGGTCCTAAGGTTGGTCTCCTTCATAATTATATTGGATGACCCCACCCGCCATCAAAGATGGCTTCCACAGCCGAACATAGTTTTACATAGGACCCTATTGGAAATTCATAAAAAAATTACAAAGTTGGGACTTACTTGCTCAATTGGAACCAAACTTTGGTGGAATGATTTGCTAATTGAGTCTCTTTCAGAATTTTATCTGATGACCTCACCGGCCAACCAAGATGTTGAACTGCTTGCTCAGTTAAAACCTTACTTAGGTGAAATGATTCTTAGGTTGGTCTCTTCATATAATGATGTCGGATTAATCCACCCGCCAACCTAGATGGCCATCCCAGCTGAACTTAGTTTTACATAGGCCTCATATGAGAAATTTATGAAAAAAATTCTTGTCTGGATCTACTATCTCCATTGGCACTTTACTTTGTTGAAATGGTCCCCAGTAGAAGTTCTTTCAGAATTTTGTCCGTTGACCACGTCCGCCAACTAAGACAGCTGCCTTGGTCTAACTTAATGTGACGTAGAACCCTATGGGAAATTCATAAAAAATATTTTCTCATCTGAATCTTAACTCTATTGGATCCAATCTTCGTTGAAATGGTTCCTAGACCAGGTCCTTTCAGAATTGTATCTGGCATCTGCCAACCACGATGGCTGCCTCACCCGAACTTGCTTTTGCTTTCGAACCATAGTTAATTCAAATGGTTTTAATGTAAACTTTGTTTTGGCAACTTTGACAGGTGAGCGATGGCAGGCTTCTGGGAGCCTCTGGTTAGTTAATGTGTTACCATAACATCTAAATGGTCAAAAACTGACACAAAATGCAAATGGATGCAATTAGACTTCATCTTTGTATTCGTATGATTTATAAGGAATTCGAAGATACCAAAGGGGCAGACAGAAATCGTTAAGTAGGAAGACAGACAAGACCATATCATACTACATGTTTAGTCAAAACATCTTGTTTTTAGAGTTTTACTAAGTTTTGTGAAGTAGACAATATATGTTTGTTAGTTTTTTAAAGTAAACGTGTGTACATGTACTATTGGATTGGATGTCAGGTGGAAATAGGCGGAACAAAAGCAACCGGATGTGAACCGTATTTCTATGAAAACGGAATATACCCGGATATTGCTGAAATGACTCATGCCATTAACACTGGATTACAACTGTTTGAGAATGGCTCAGCAGATGTAGTAGGTCTGGATAAATTTTAACTTGAATATTCGTTTATAATTATTTTACTGACAAATATTAAAATATATAGGACGTTAATAACTTTCAACCTCCACCTCCAAAAATATTACTCAGATAGATTAATGTCAACTTTATTTAAACGTCGCCAAAGCTTATTCCAATGCAGGAGTCACATGATCTAATATGAATGGGTGTAGGTGTTTCAAACCACGTTTAAGGGCGTTGTGATTTCAAGAAGCATCGTTCCAGAATAAATTGATAGAACAATCTAAAAAGAGTTATTGCTCATGTATAGTAATGTGGTTTATGTTATTTTATATACTAAAAATAAAGATAAATTTTAGGTATTTATATGGAAAATCCTGATGCATACGGACACAAGTATGGGCCAAACTCTTCACAACTCAAAGATAAGGTTGAACAAATTGATGGCGTTATTAAACAATTAGTAGACAACGTAACTGCTAAAGGGATGTCTGATGATGTCACAATTATGATCTTTTCTGACCATGGAATGACAGAGAAGTTTAAATATAACAGGTTAGTTATCATACTTTTAAATATGAGCACTTATTTTAGCTCACGTGACTAATGACCATGTGAGATTTTGTTATCACGTCGTTTGTTGTCCGACGTTATTTTTCACATTTTTAAATTTTAACTCCTCTGAAACCACTGGGCCAAATTGAATTAAACTTGACGGGAAGCATCTATATATATAAGGTCCTTTACAAAGATTTCTCATTGCTTCCCGACCCGTCAACAAACATGGCCACCATGGACGATTCTGGTTTTTGATTGGCTGAAACATAAACAATAATATCCTCTGAAACAACTGAGCCAAATGGAACAAAATTTTACAGGAAGCATCAATGGAAGGTTCTTTACAAAGATTGATCATTTCGACCCGATCCGTCAACAAACATGGCCGCCATGACTATTCTTGTTTATGATTAGCTGAAACATTGAATATCATCTCCAATCTCCTCTGAAACCCCTAGGCCAAAGGAACAAAACTTTACAGAAAGCATCTATCGAAGGTCCTTTACAAAGTATGCTCATTTTGTCCCAATCGGACAAAAAACATGGCGCCATGGACGATTCTTGTTTCTGATTGGCTGAAACATGCAAAATTCGTTTCCTCTGAAACCGCGAGTCCAAATGGAACCAAACTTTACAGAAGCGTTTATGGAAGGTCCTTTACATAGTTTGCTCGTTTTGTCCTCCATGGGACAGAACATGGCTGCCATGGATGAGTGTTGTTTCTGATATTCTAAAACATGTAAAAACATAAAAAAATCATCTTCTCTGAAACCTCTTGGAGAAATGGAACAATCTTTTACATGAACCATCTGTGCGAGGCCTTTCTCAAAGTATGTTCATTTTGTGCCGATCGGACTAAAACAAAGCAGCCATGGACGATTATGTTTCTGATAACTGAAACATAAAACAAAATCCTCTGAAACCCGGGCATAATGGAACAATCCTTTTTACGAAGCTTCTATCAAAGGTCCTTCACAAAGCTTGCTTATTTTGTCGCGATCGGGCAGTTAACATGGCCGCCATTAACGATTCTTGTTTCTGATTGGCTGAAACTAGAAAAATCATCTCCTCTGAAACCCCTTAATTAAATGGTTTAATGTTTAATGCGGAACATCTATGGAAAAAAGCTTCTTCTTTTCGACCCATTAGGACAAAAACATGGCCGGCATGGACATTTCTTATTTCTGATTGTTTGATTCATTATAAAAAATCTTTACTTCTTAAACTGCTTTACCAAATGTCAGGTGAGCGATACAGGCTTGGCCTTCTGAGCCTCAAGTTTATTTAAATAGCAGACATTAGTATCTAAAACTCATCTGTTGCCTGCTTGGTAGTGTCGTTAGGCCATATTTTTCAAATTTGGTTGCTAGTTTTGGAGTGACTGTTGCCATATCCATATCGACCTAAGATTCTATTTGGTGTTCACAAGTCCAGTGTAGAATACCAATGTGAGAAATCAAAAGTGCACAGTTGAAAAGACGAACTTGAAACAAACCAAAAGACAAAACGAAAACAAAATTAGCAAAGGCTTGGAATCCACGAACTCCCTTACAAAATAGGAGTGGGATCAGGTGCTCCAGAAGGTTATGCATCCCATCAAATGAATAAGATATTGTCTGAACGAGGTAAAAACATTACCGAAATTAAAGGAGATGACCATGTGATATAATGACTCGAAACTTTTTTTCAGATTATATTAATACTGACGACCTTCGAGCTTTGGTATTGGGAGCAGGCCCTGTAGTCGGTATATGGCCGAAAAACGAAAATATCGATAAGGTAAAAAAAACATAGTATATCTAGATCATTTGTACAAAACAAAAGTTGCGTTGTCATTGTGATAGGTTTATGTATTTATCTCTTTATCCGGTTCAGAGCAACATATGGAAATCCATATTTATTATTATGTGTTAAATAACGAATCTATAACTTATCTTTTTTCTAAGCTTTGACTTTATTATGTTTTTGTCAACTGCTTTGTATCACCTTTGGTGCAATTAGATTGGTGCCTATCATGCCAAGTTCAGTCATGCAGATACGACGTCAAACATGTACATGATGTTATAATAATGATAAAATCATCATATGCATTAGGGGTTATTTGAGAGAAAAGAACCCATGGATATAGAGTTTATTAGATAAACAACAAAACCAGAAATCATTTTTATACAATGATTAGCTAAACATGTAACTAAACACAGTAATACTTCATTTTAAATGCCGCAGCTGCGATATTATCTTAAAATGCTCAATGTCTTTTTATACAGGTTAATGATGACCTGAAAATGGCAAAAGATGAATTAGGACACATGAGCGTCTATAGAAGGAACGAAATCCCAGATCGGTGGTATTTTAAGAACAATTATAGAGCGACACCACTACTTGCCGTGGCTGATCTAGGATATATGATCTTGCAGGTATTTTCCCCTAGTAACTGGCAGTTTATGTATTTTTCAGAGAAACCTGTATGGTCGACTGGTCCAGAAAGTTAGTATAAACTTTCTCAAATAGATCAATGTAGCCTATCACTATAACAGTGGTTCACCCCGTATTATGCCATTAAGTAATATGTACACGCGAATCTCAATTTTTTGAGTCACCTGGTGATCGTCGAGGGCGGGTCAAGAACAAAACTTTACGACAAGAGCGATGGCTTTGATTTTCCGATTGTAAACTTTCCGTTCATGTCTAGCAACATTCCAGTCGCACCTGCATACGGCGTGTATATCTCTCAATTGATACGCTACTCCAGGGTTTATGCTTCCTATCAGAGGGTAACAGCTGACTAGAAAGCTACTGAACCAAGGGTTTCTCAGGGAAAGATTAGAGTCATCACTCCAGAAGTTTTTCGTTCGCCATCATGAAATGGTTTACCGTTACGAAATATCCATCTCACATATGACAATGGATATCTTCCGACTGTCATGAATACAAATCCGTTCCTATACCGGTTGTGACTAACATCGATTGTGACT
>JAULBM010333834.1:0-12892 GCA_032357055.1 Geukensia granosissima
ATAATATCTGCAGACAGTTTGAATTGAATAAGTGAGAAATCTTATAAAAAAAACTTTTCTATCGTTGTTTTTGAAGGCCATGTTAGACAGGTTTTACTGTCTTAATACTAGACTCGAGTACATTTGGGACACAATGGTGATTAAGCACAGTCAAACTTGTCTTATTTTACATTATAGAAACTCAGAATTTTAACATAAGACAGAAGGTCTATTTAATATGAACTGAACTTCAAAGGTAAATAAGAAAATTAAGTCATAACTTGGATTTTGAGTCAAGTTCTAATAAGCTTTTAATTGGTTAATTGACAGTTATTCAAATAAAATTTTAATGACTAATATGTATTATTCACAGTTAAAAATATAATAATAAAAAAATTCTTTCAGACCTCAAGGGAGTTAAAGGTGGCAGGAGCAATTGGCCCATGTGTGTCTCTGGGAGTAAAAGGTCCCTCAGTGTCTGACACAGAAATGGGACTTGGAGGTACTTCACAATGGAAGTTATGTGGACTGTATCCAAATACTACTCTAGGTTTCTTCTTTGAAGTTGTTAATCAGGTAAGTTACCAGTAGCTTTTTTTAATTAATCTGTTATGAAAATTACTGAAAGTTTGGATTCAGATCATTATTCGTAAAAATAAATGTATGAAAGAACTGGCTAACAAGTTGCTAGACATTCGATACGATGTAATTCTTCTAGTGAAAAGTCCAGTGAAAATTCTGTGGGCCAGGATAGTCAGAGAACCTATGAAATATAAGTTTATGAATAGTACATTTTACCTAGATTCATGTAGAAATACATATCAGATTCATAATATGAAAACTTACAGGGGATATTTGTACAATGGAAAAAAAGTTTGAATTTTAACATATAGCTGTTCAAAATTTCAACAGGATTTTCATATTTCACAGATACAAGTACATTTGAATTTTTATTTTCTTGACAACATTATAAATTAAAATTGGCTTGGTTAAAGCATAAATTATTTTCTGTTGTTATGAAATTGGTTGATTTTTCTTTAGCATAATGCCCCTATACCTCAAGGTGGACGTGGTTATATACAGTATATTACACAGTATCAACATTCTAGTGGACAGAGGAGGATTAGAGTTACCACTGTAGCTAGAAAGTAAGTCATTACCTGGATTTGAGTTTAAAACTAGTTATATACTGTAATTCATTTTCTCTTGGAAATACAAAGATACAAACTGTAAAATTGATTAATCATAAATAGATGTGGTTAGAATTAACTTAAATATGATCTCGGTAAAAGTTTGCAATAACGACATGTCAAGACACTGGGGTAGCTATTAGAAAGATCTTCTAAGAAATGTAAATATAGATAATTATGTCAAAATGTACAAGTCAATTTTTGTTTTTTGACAGCTCTGCTGCTACACAAGAAATGTGAAGAACCATTTCAAATAATCAAATAATTTCTAATAAGAGAATATGAGTTTTTTAAACAGCAGACATGTTTTACTTCATGTTTGTGTAGGTGTGTTCAGTGTCACTAATGCATTAATATTTGTACAAACAATTGTGATATTCAGTCCAATTTTTCTTAAACACAAATTATTTCTCTTGCATAAGGGTGATGCATCCAGTTGATTTGGTATAAGAACAGTACTAGAATATTGTAATTTGAATATTTTTTTAGGCATGTGTAAGAATATGTATCTATTAAATAACTTTTTATTTCATTTTCCAGCTGGGCAGATGCAAGTATCAATATACAGCACATCTCAGCAGGATTTGACCAGGAAGCCTCTGCAGTATTGATGGCCAGGTTAGCTGTGTTCAGGGCAGAGACAGATGATGGACCAGATGTTCTCAGATGGCTAGATAGAATGTTAATAAGACTAGTAGGTTCACGATTGACATAGTTTTCACTTGAAAGAGATTTTATGTGAGAAAAAATAGGTGCATTATTTTTTTTGGTTTCAAAAAAAAAAGATACCATTCCTTATGATAATTTAAAAATTTGATGATTGATGGTTAAGTGATGTATATTTCTATCTTCCACAATAAGGAAAAAATTTTACATGATGGTAAAAAGTATTACCTAATGCAATAAAACAATGAAATTTAAACAGATTGAGACCCAAGTGTATTAATTATTAGAGAGATTAAAGATTTAAAGCCAAAATATGACTCTGAGAGACTTAAATAAAATTAAAACAGTTGATTGTTATAGAAAGATATTCACATTGCTATAATAATATTAATTGATTTATTTTGTAGTGCCAGAAGTTTGGTGAATACAACAAAGATGATCCAAATTCCTTCAGATTTTCAGAAAACTTTTCATTATATCCTCAATTTATGTTCCATTTAAGACGGTCACAGTTTTTACAAGTTTTTAATAATAGTCCTGATGAAACATCATATTACAGGTTAGTAAAACAGGCAGTCCACCTCATGCAGGATCCATCATAAATTTATAGAACTAATTTGATTATTTTTAATTGAAAGTGACTGAGGTTGCCATTTTTATTTGAGAGTTAGATTGCTATGAAGTTTTTGTTGTGTTTGTTACCCTCTGATTTCTCTACCTAGTTGTATTAAATGAAAAGAGCAGGTTTTAGAAACTTTCTTTTACATATAATGTGGAAATCTCAAACAAATAATACAGCACATACATGTACTTAAAAAACATAATTTGAATAATTTAAAACATATTTATAGATTTGGTGTTATAAAATTTGTTCATACTATGTTTTTCTTTTTACAGACATATGTTGAACGTAGAAGATTTAACTCAGTCTTTAATTATGATACAACCTATACTGTATGCATATTCATTTAGTGGAACTCCTGAGGTATGTATGATATGCTAAAATAATGTATAAGGAAGTGATAAACAGATGTTCATATGAAAAAGGGGCCACAATGAAAAGACAAAACCACAGACAAAAAAGGGGGAGCAGAAGAGAAACTGTAACACCCCAAAGACTTCACAAAAATGAAAAATTGAGTAACACTAATTCCATAACCATGAAGAATTAGCTACAGTGATCTGAAATTATTAACATGTACTTCTTCAACAATGATAGCCCTCATGTTACTTGTATGCCGAACAAGCATATGGATAACATCTTAATAAGAAGAAAATGTACACAACTCAAACAGGATAACACTCAGAATTCAAGGTTGAACCTTGTATACTTGTATAAATAGAGAATAATACATAGCAAAATCCATATCAAATGCTGCATCAACCCGAGTAACCAATATTAGACAGAGGGCCTTGGCCTTGGCCCAAGGCCTACTATTGGTCGAGAAAACTTAAAGCAGCAAATCAGTATGAAAATATTTTTCCAAGAAGATTAGAATCCATAAATACAAATACTTTAACAGTTTTTAATTGTGATGTGTTTTGCAGTATGTATTTGTGATATAGTTATATATATTTTCAGCCAGTATTATTAGATACCAGTATAATTTCAATGTGTATATCAGTTTTTTAAAAATGATATATTTTTATTTTCAGCCTGTATTATTAGATACCAGTAGTATACAACCAGATAGAATATTGTTAATGGACACATTCTTCCAGATCGTTATATATCATGGTTCTGTAAGTATTTAATTACACACATTATAGAGATATAGCACAATCCAATCCTGGGGGCCTGGGTGGCCAAGTTGTCTACGTAGTTTTTTTAACTTACCTGTACATAATATTGTAGCTTTTTAACTTACCTGTACACAATATTCTAGCCGATCACCTATATGACGTGAGTTCTGGCCTGATTTTGTACCACTGTGATTGCACTTGATGTCTGTCAGTTGCCTCCCTAAGGTCCATGTTTTCTCTGGGGACTCAGGCTTCCCCCACCAGTAAAACTGACCATGGTGATATGACCGAATTATTGTTGATAATTGTGTTAAACCCCAATCAAACAAAGAAAAAAAATCCAATCCATACCATCCTTTTGGGCTGCAAAAAGAAATGTATTTGAATTCAGTAAACAACCTTAACTGTTACACTCTTACTGTTGATTATTTCTTTGAATTCCAAATTTGGTTTCAAAAGTTGAAAATATGTAGTATCCAATAAAAGATTAAAAAAGTAAATTCATAAATTTTGCCATAAGCTCTATATTTAGATACCTAATCTAAAGGGAGACAAACATTTAATATATACAAATTATGAATGTATTCTTGATATCTGAAAATCTGGAATACAGTATGAAGAATGTAGTTTCAACATATGTTTATATTTTTTAGACAATTCATGAATGGAGAAAACAAGGATACCAGGAACAGCCAGAGTATGAGAATTTTAAACAGTTATTAAACGCCCCTGTAGATGATGCTCAGGAAATATTACAGACTAGATTCCCTATGCCAAGATATATTGATACAGAACATGAAGGCTCACAGGTAGGAATTTAAGTGTATCAGGTTTTTTGGTTATGAATTTTCTGGGTTGTAATTATCAGTATTCAATTGAAAGTATTTAAAATATTGATTTGTACTTGTTTATTCATTAATTGTGTCACAAACTTTAAGAGGTTTATTGACAGTAATGATTTGTGTGTTAGTATTGTGATATTAGTAGAAAGTTGAAAAATAAAGTCTCATTTGAGACTTTGTACAAAAAGTGTTTTCCTCTAAACCACAAAAACACATGGAGTATACAATTAAACACCCATGTAGATGATGCTAAGGAGACATTTCATACACTATACAGTGAAGCATCCCTAATATCTGAACCAGGAATATTTGGAAATTTGGCATAAAGTGATCACACAAGCCCAAACATAAAACACATAATGTTAATTTAACTTGTAAAAATCAAACATCATCCAAGGTGATTTAATTCACACAGGTTTTACAGAACATTGATATGGAAAACTTTGTTATTTAGGGCTATTCTATTAAACATTATTAGATTGAATATGAAAATGGAGTTGACACCAATAGAGGAGATATATGAAATTCCATGCTCTAATATTAGAAAAATGGATTTTTCCACGTACAGTCACAGTTTGAAAGTGTCTTTCTAAGGTGCAACACATGTGTTTGGATGAGCCCTTTTACAAACTTATGTAATAAACTTTTTCATTGAAGTTTTTCACAATAAATAAAATTGAAATTTCCTGTAAAAAGAAAGTTCAGTTTGACTTGAAACAGAATCAAATATAAAGGAACATTATGATGATGATTTTGGTTCTAATTTCAGGCCAGATTTTTATTGTCCAGAGTAAATCCTTCACAGACACATAACAATGCATTTGGATGGGGACAGGTAAATAATTACTATTTGTTTAAAGTACATATAATCCATGCAAGCTTCATTTGTATAATAATATATTGATATATGCCAAAATTTTTTATTTGTTTCCTTTCACAGTTACCCCGTCTAAGAAACAGCATTTGATTTTTATTTTATTTACTACATTTATTAACCTATTGATAATTTCCATCAATATTAAAAATAAAATTGTATCACATTAATTCTTTTTTTTTTAACATTTTAAGCCTGATGAACAATAACTTATTTTCAGATGCTTTTGCACAGTTTCACACTTTTTCTGTCATATACATTAACATTAAGTTTTTTATACCCTGTCCTATAATGTTATTTTTTAATTCTAGCCTGCATCAGGAGGGGTGTGTATATTTGAGTTGGAAAACAAAGGGGGATAACTAATTGTTGTAACTGAATTGCATGATTTATTTATGTTACCTGAATAACGCACAAACATTTAATCTAAAAAGTTGGGATTGCAATGTGTTTTCACAGAACATTTCATGGCATTCTTGTGAATGAATTTCAGGCATTTTTTTTCTTTATTTTTCTCCATGCATTGTTTATGGTAAATGATTTGTAGAAATGAAACTTCCTGAAACTGCTGGTGTATTTAGATATCCTGCATAAGAAAGTATCAATTTTGATAAGATTCCCAACACAATCTAGGCAAATATCTCTTGCCAAGGGTTTATTGCTTGAAAGGGCACTGGAAAATGATTTGTATTTCAGTAGCTCTTTGTCTTTTCCCTACCATGGGAAAAATAGTTAGATCTAATTTCTGCATAACAATTAAAAAAAACTGTGAAATATTGCATTTCAAAGAATAACTATTCACTCACTGTTCCCAAACCTAATCCTGTATTAACTTGCACCATTATTTACAACAGATAATATCAGTTGCTGGTGGTAGTAGTAGTCCTGAGGTAGTTACTTTTTATTGATTTTCGGTGATAGCTTTTATACATTATATTGCATGATGACCTTATTTTTTTTACAAAAGATCTACATTTCAAAATTGTGACAAAGTCTGAAGTCCAGAGAGGATTTACTCCTATCATAATACATTATTTGGAGCTTAATGTTTGATTAATTTTTGGATGAATAGTTACAAACGTGGGCAGGGACATAGTGTTTTATGTTCCATTGCCTCATCTTTGGATTATGCCCTTTGAACTTTGACATTTTTTTGATAAAACATGGTCTGCAACTCTTATATGGTACTATGGATATTCTTGGATGTTGTACCTTAAGAAACTTACTTTGAAAGCTACTGAAACTATTGAATCCATATACATTGAATACTTAAGCATTTTATGTGATTCTTGTTTGTTATGTGTGCATGAAAGTGTGACTTGTTTAAGCATGAGAAAATGTGGATGTCGAGTTTGTATTGTGTCATGTCTTACATGTGGTTTTGGGGTTCTGAAAGGCAAACAAAGAAAACAAAGCTTTACAAAGTTTATATGAATATATAGTAAATATAAAAGAAACAACAATCATTTGGTTAAAAGTTTTTACCGTTTTAAAATCTTTATTTACAGTTGTTGGGATATAGAATATGTGACAAAAATAAGAATAATTCTCCAAGACAAATACATTTACATAATATCATTTATATCTGGACATGAAAATTTAATTTTCTGTGTGCATGTTACAACAAGAGTCGTATAGATACATCTATAAAGCTGGCCAGATAACAGCAGTGATCCTTTCAGTCGGACTACGTAAAAAGGATGAAACAATCAAATTGTATCTTTAAAGCTTGTCAGTTCAGCTTCTTGGAAAGCTTGAAACTAGCTAAGTGTAATTGGAGCAATTTTTTATTAAGTTCTTCACTAATCTGGCTTTGTATGTAAGATTTTTCATTTCACATAATTCTGGTTTATTTTATTATGCCTAATTTCTGACAGGAGAAATGGAAATTTTTATATAACCTTAATAAAGATTAAACTGTCATTGAAATTTTCTACCAATTGCACAACTTTTGAAATAAGAGGGGAATATAATAAATGGGCACAATGATGACAGGAGACATGATGTTTTTATCAAAGTCATGTGGTACTCTCTAAACCAATCAGATATCACATTTAATTTTTATCTAATAAATTGCTCGCTAATACATTTATAAGTTTATTTACAGGATTGCATGCTTTGAACCTTGGTTACCTATATGATGTTTTAATTGGAGACATTTTACTTCGACTTTTATGTATTTGATGATATTCTTGAAATTTAACTTTATATGCACATTTTCAGTCCTTGAAAGCTTTGGAGGAACTAGTGCATTATGAACAAAACCTGCATGATAAGTGTTACCAATAATGGAAGAAATTGCGTTACACTTTAAATTGTGGTTAAATGTTTTAAATTTTATTTTCAGGATGCTGGTGCAGCAGTACTGACAGACGATGTTAGTTTACAAGTCTTCATGGAACATCTGAAGAAACTGGCAGTCTCAAGCTCCTCTTGAAGAAAAAAACATTGACATTACAAAAAAAAACTAATGTTAATCCCCAGGAGAAATGGTCTTAGGTTGAGAAGAGATAACAAATAAGCATGTTGTGATAACAGACATACTCTGAAAAGATTTCATTGTAAATACAGATGACTATGTACTAGAATTTCCGCTGACTTATGTCAGGCACAGATATTATGCAATCCTTTCTGTATTAAAATGGGAAGCAGATAATTTGGTTTCTAAACTAAACAATTCAAATGAAATTGTGCCTTCTTTAGGCTCTTAAAAGAAAATGTCATGTTTTTGTTAAACTGTCTGTAATTTAATAATAAATTAATTGGAGTGTCTTCTGGTTCTTTTGATATCTCATGGTTGGTTACTTGTGGTCGAAATATCTTTATATTTTAGTATTGTGTGCGAGTGTCATGGTTTAAAAAGGGAAATAATAAGAAATATGAAAATTGGAGATGATTGTGGTATGATTGTCCATGAGACAAAGTAAATTGCTACTTGACTTTATATGTTCATCATGTTGGACTAAGTTCTAATTTTCTTTGTTCATGAAACATGGCTGTTCTAATTTAAAAACAAAATATTAAAATAGTGAGTTGTTATCTTCTTATATCCTTAGATGGTGTCATTTTGTTTTCAGGTGCAAATTAGACTTGATGTAAATGTGTTCAGATAAGTGCATTGTTATTTATATTGTACAAATCATTGTATCATTTGTATCATATTTCATTTTAAATTTAGCTGATTTTCATGTTATGTATAAATGCAATGACCAGATGGTAAAATAAATTTCAAAAATCTGATTTTGGTATTCTTCATGTTATCATTTTATAGATTTATTTAAATATATGCAGTTCATGTATAGGTTTATGACATAAATTCATTCCCACTCTGAAATTTAATTTTATTTCATGTAATTCTGTAAATTCTCAAATTATTGCCAGTAAGTGTTAATAACAATAAAAAATATCACATTTTGACATTTTATAACAAATGGAAATGAAACATTTTTTGAAATGGCAACAATTCGGGTCCCATTTTCATCAGAAAATCATAAATAGCAATGATAAGTGAATGCAATAATTTTTTAATGAACAGTACCACATTTTTGCCCTAAATTATTAAAAGTCATATCTGATTTAATTATTGAACTTGAATCAGTTAGTTCACAATACTGTTTATGCTTTGAATGGTAAAAATCCACAAACTTTCAGAATACATCAGTGGTAACCTATGATTGGCACATTTCATTCCATTTATAGCTCATCTGGCAAAATGCCATGTGATCTTGTGTGATTTTTAATTGTCTTTCTTCCTTCTCTTCGTTTTCTTTTACATTTTTTTCACTCTGAAACCATTTGCTCTAATGAACTGACCATCAAAATTTATACTAATGAAAACTTACAAATCTCTTCCAAGGTATGTTGCAATTTAATTTCTTGTTACAATACTTTAATATGATAACAAGAGTTGTCAAACATACCACCATAATTGGAATATCCAACTACTGACCACACAACTCGTAGAACATATGTAGGTACACAAAGATATTGTGAAATAACAACATGTGTGGACTTTGGTACAGGAACAAAATAGTAATCAATTGCAGAACATGCATTAGATTAAGCTCTTTAGTGTCAAAAAGATGGTATGCTATGTCAAATAATATTTATGTAAATTAGCAGTGCTACGTAAAGAAAGTTCCCTTGTATGAGTCCAGCAGACATTTCTGGTCAGAAAAATCAGCTGTTAGTGGCAAAAAAGTTATGGTTTAAATATTTTTGTTTCTAGTTGGTCAAGTCAGTAAAAAAAGTTTATATAATTTTCAAATCAGGAAACTCATTGTCAATGTTTACTTTGCTCAGGGAATCTATTGGTGAAAGGGTTAAGTGTTGATGCAGCTTACAAGTTTCTGCATAATGTGCAATTTAGCACCTCTTGTTATATTTAAAAGAAAGAATATGAAACAGTCTTTTTGGCATATATTCTGTATCCTTCATTTTAAATATATGCCAGTAAGAAACCATCCACATCTTGCATTGTTTATAAAAAATACTCAAAAAACCAAATTTAACTGGGTGTAAAATGCTTTTCTGGATTAACCTTCATCAGACATGCTAGTGGTAAAAAAATGGGAAGATCAGTAAAACTGAATGAATTTCTAATGAAATTTATGGACCAAATGAATTATACAGTTCATGACCTAATGAAAGCTGATAATGCAAATATAAACTATCAGGTAAGTTTACAATTTCCAGTGTTAGAATTATGTAAAATATCATTCCAACCAAAAATAAGAGCAAACAACTAAACCACGGGGAAGTTTTTTACAACCTCCACAACACTAGTAAAACTCCGTAATAATATTTAAAAAAAAAGAATATGGAATATTTGCCATTAAAGGCATGATTCACATCTTGTATACAGTTTATTACAAATATTCAAAAGCAAAACTTGCATGTAAAGCGCTTTTCTGGAGTTACCTTCATCAGATATACTACGGGCAAAAAATAGATAAAAATTTTATGAATTTCTAGTTAAATTTATATAGATCAAAAGTACTATAGAGTTCATGACATTATGAAAGCTGATAAGCCAAATATAAGGATAACAATCGGGTAATTTTACAAATTAATATCTTAGAAATATGTAAACTGTATTTCCAACCCAAAAATAAGAGCATACAACTGAAGCACAGAAGCTTTTTATGACCTTCACATAGCGCAAGAGAAAAACTAATATTTTAAAAAAGACAAAATATGGAATATTAATCTATAAACTAATGCAACAGCTTAACGAGAAATTATGCAATGCAAAATCCAGAAAAGATGTGGATTCTGTCTTTCTGACATATTCAATATTCTTTCTTTTAAACATTTGCTAGAAAGACACCATCCACATCTTGAATATGTATATAAAATATTCAAAATCCAAATTGAATTGCTCTTGAAAGCGCTTCTCAGGATTTACCTTCATCAGACACGCTTGGGACCAAAAAAACAAAAATATCGGTCGAACTAGTTGCATGTAAATTACGGTTCATAAAGTAATGGGCGCCGACGATTTCAAAATATTACGTCTTTTGAAAGATGTAAACTGTATCTTTAAAAAACAACAACAAACAAACAAACAAATACAATAAGAGCATACAACTAGTACACCTTGTAAATGCGTTTTGCTCTATATACGTGTGTTTCAAGATCATAAATGGACTTGTTAGATGTATCCGATCTTTTCCATTAACCATTAGAAATACTCTTCCTTAGCAGTACCAATGGTGACAGGATTATGGTACTGTATTGCGATAAATGTAATGAAAATAAAGTCCACTACGTCATTTGTTCGAGGAAATTAAATTCCATTTTCATGTAAAACTCCCAAGTGACCTTTACAACAAAACCTTTTTAAAACATTTAAACTAGCTTGATGGAACCATTTTAACCTTTGGTCAGATGGTTAAAACCTGTTTCTCGATAAAATTTAATGGCTATTGTGGTCTTTAGAAGAAACCAATTTGACACTCTTCAGGATGTTTTTAATTAGTGTGTGCATTTTATTCTCCAAAACTTTATCAACAGATGGTCAGTGCTACTATTTTGTGTTTCGCATCCCTTTTTTCGAAAAATTGGAGGATGTTTCCGGGATTTTGTTGACCCTTTTCCGAGATTTTTTCTCTTTTCCATGAATTTTTGCAATGCTCTTTTCCCAAGAGAAAACTCTTGATTCGTTTCTAGTTTTACATGTACCCTAACATCCTCGGTAAGTAAACATGTGGAACCCCAGCAAGTAAAAAGCCATCATTATCCCTTCTTTTCGATAAAGAAGCAGATTAAAAAAAACATTAATTGCATTAAATGATAACAGAATGCACAGGGGCTTGGGACATCGGACAACCTCCATCACCCCGACCCCATTTGTTCTTGTTTATTTTTTTTAATTTCTGGTGTAATTACGTGCAGTTATCCATTATAACAGAAAAAGGGGGGATGGCCCGATGCCCAAAAGCTTTTGACAGAATGTACAGAATGTGCAACATTCCTTTAATCAATTAGACTTACTTATAATTGAGATGCGTAAATTAGCTATAACAAAAACTTATCAATTGAATCTATCAATTGAAAGTGAAATTTGAGATTTTATTAAAAGTATAAACTCCGGTTTTCTATTTTAATGTATAAGGAACGTGAGAAGTTAACAGACTCATTCCTAA
Source organism: Geukensia granosissima (assembly GCA_032357055.1). Classification (NCBI taxonomy): domain Eukaryota; kingdom Metazoa; phylum Mollusca; class Bivalvia; order Mytilida; family Mytilidae; genus Geukensia; species Geukensia granosissima. The sequence continues at coordinate 11,942 of JAULBM010333834.1, forward strand.
TGTAACCCACCATTTGTTAGGCATTTGTTTAATGATCACTGTACTGGCCGTGAATTTTAAAGGTTAAAATAACAACCAATCATAATTTGAAATCTGTAATAATAGGCGTATAAAATATATGACGTATTCGCTTGGAGGCATAGATATACTTTGAGAGTTTTTGGTGACAACCATGATGTTCGCCTACCTTTATATTGCATTTGCAGCAATATCAGTAACAAGAAGTCAGCAGACGCAACAGAAATCAGTTCTGGAATTTTTCCCAGCATTCCATGCTGTTAAAGCTGAAGCTGATGCTCTCCAAGCCGAAGTTATTGCACTGAAAAATGAATTGGCAATTTTGAGGAGAAATTTCACCGACTTGAAAACCGAAGTAACCAGCGTTAAAGGCCAAAATAAGAATGGTATGTACCGTTTTAAATTCAATTTTATAAACATCTATTATGTTTTTTTCAACTGAATATAGCCCATACGTAAATCTAAAAGGTAAAATTAAATCTAGAAAAAAGAGCAGTACTTTTTCGAGGTGGTGTGTTCTCTGAACGTCAACTTTCTTAAAATCACATATTACAGTAATGTTGTTTTAGTAAATATTATGGGGCCCATTAAAGGGTAAAAAATCATTAATATTAGAGTTCAAAAGTGGAGTCTCAAGAAAATAAATAATCTAATATGTAAAATTATAAACAACATCTATTTAAACAAAAGTTTTTAAATTAGAAAAATAAATAAATATAAAAATATAATATAAAAAATTGTAATTAATGGAATCTTAAGAAATAATTTTAACAAGAATTTTTAAACAGAAAAATGTGAAAGTAATTTTTGAAAATTAATAATAACCTAATTTCATCACTTTATCACTTGAATTTTTTGATATATAAAAATTGTTTACTTTAATTCCAAAGTTGCAGATTTGAGGCCCCTAGCCTTGTGAACACATTTCAGAAT
>JAULBM010333845.1:0-12892 GCA_032357055.1 Geukensia granosissima
TGTAAGAATATTTATGAAAAAACGTTTCCGTACAACGAAATGGTTTATTCAACGCTACTAAAAAGAATTCATACTGATTTACACTCTATTCTGCATTTTATACGTGTTAAAATGAACATGATCCATCCGAACTTATATTAACCAATCCTGCAATGAACGACATTTAGAAATGTTGGGATGTCTCTTAGAAAGATTGAATAATGAAATGGGTATATTGTTGTGTTTTTCTTTTTGTTTTGTTTTCTTTACTATTATTTACGTTTTTTTACGTTTCTTAGACGACAGAAATTTTAAAAGACATTTCATTTTTCACAAAAAAAATCCATGTTAAATTTAGTTAAGAATTGTTATTTGTTCGAAAATTATTTGGACATTACACACAATTTAGACCGAAGAAGGAGATCGTTAATTCTTCCCTTTTTATATAAACGATATCTGTGCATTTTCCCTTATTATAGAATATTTCATCGTAAACAGCTGTAATAAAGGATTTAACTTAACATTTTCCAGTGCTGTCCGGTGTAATGCAGTGCTAAATGGGTCATTCTCAACATTTTGAATTCTTGTTTTGTTACTTTTGTTCATTATTATGGCATGTTACTTTACAAATATGCAGTCAAAATTAGTCCAATCCAAATTTATTTCTAGTTCTTCGGATTATTTTGATATCAAAATAAAGCGAGCGAAAATTTGTTTTAGTTTATTTTCTTGAAATGGCAAAATACTGAAGCGCAACCTCAGAAAATGACGCGAAAACAACAGTTTAATTTTTTTTCCTTCATTTTTGTATTTTTTAGGTGCGAGCAAGCAAATTTTTATTTTTATATCTAGAAATAACAGTGAAAATTTCTAAAAAGTGAGATAAAAATACAGCGAATATTTTTTTTTTAAATCATGAACCCATAGTATAAGAAGCGAGCGAATCCGAAGAACTAACGATTTGGTGTGGCCTTATTGCTGTTTAATAAGAGGAAGGGAAAGAAGACCGAATGGACTGACAAAAGTCAAGAGACACGCCAATCTCGAGAAAATGAACAAGACGGAACTTTAAATGTATACATATAAAACTATAGTACACCAAACGAATTTTACCACAACAAAAGTGAACCTGTATCAAAAGTTTTTCAGTGAAATATATCAATTTATATATCGTTGAAATTCTAATTTTTGCCGCAGCTGAAGCTGTAGCTTAAAATTCATTTTAACTCGAAATAAAAAATTTCCCCATAGGGTGTAATGTTATTTTTTCAACTTTGTAAATTTGCTTTATTTTGATTGTGCAATTAAACACAAGACATGATAAAAGTTTTATTTTTGTGGTTTTATGACAGATAAAAGATGAAATTTTAAGAAAACGGTTGAATTATATTTTCGTTATAACCATCAAGTGGAAAGTTAAAATTATCGATATTCCTCAATTATCGATATAAGGTAAAAATACCTTAAAACTTAATGTTACTGTTTAAAAGGTATCTGAAGTCTCAGTACTTGCATGCCCCTTACTTTGATGCTTTATAAATAAACAGCAGTAAGGCTAAGTATAATTTTTAATGTTTTTTTTTAATACAGAACATTATTTTATGTGCCACAGACCATATTTAATTCTCGATAAAAATTTTACAAAGTTGGCATGATATTCTGGAGAAAAATGTAGGATTTAATAGTGTCCGCCGTGGAAAAGTGGCCGGAAGAACTCCATGTTCAAGTCCAAGGACGGAATAAAACACATTGATGATCATGAAATATCATTATCTTGGTTAATCCTAAGAAATATATAACAGGAAGGACACTTTTTCACAGGACTATTTTGCTAACACAAACACCAAAGACATTTTAGTAACAAAACATACTTAAGTTATATCCTATTATTAAAGATGAATTGCTTTAAGTAACATGATAAAACTGGCATACTAACTTTTGATGAGTATTTTTTAGTTTAATGTTGATATGCTTTGCACATTATAACTTTTGATGTAATGTGTCTGTGGTCAGCAATTCTTCTTATTTACTTGGTGTTTATTTTGTAAGGTAAAGAAAGTAACACAGTGGACAGTAAAACCGCAGAAAAACATGTAGATTTGTTAACACAAAACTATGACATTTAAGCATATAACACTATTATAAAAATAAAGGATATGGAATAAATGAAAGACGGCATTCCATTCCTTATTTAAATTTTTAACAGTTTATATGTTTTGTTGTGCTTTCTTGTTTAGAATGATTTATGAACTAATATAAACGTGCTAATTTTATTATTCTCAGAATTGATATATTCTAAAGCATGCACAGGCACTTTGTAAATAATAATTGATAAAACGAAAAGGACTATTCACTTTTAAAGAGTATGAATTAAAAAAGTTATAATCTGGAAAAGTTACAAGCTATTTCATCTAAAATAAAAAAATGCGTATATTGTTTAACAATGATACATACATTATACATAATAAATACTTGTCCAATTATTGTAAATGTTTTTCCCATGCTATCAATAAAATATGTTATCTTGTAGCTACAATCAGTACTATAGCATAATTTACAGGGTTGGTGACATACTGTTTCTGGCCTTTTATATGATACATTAAAACCAGACATATGATGTTACGAGCCCCAGAGCATTATATTCCAATTACAAATACAAGTTAGGTTTTTTTCTTTCATGTTATTTACTGTTGTTCCATTTTGTCATTTTGAATTTCGGTTTCTTGTATACGTCTTCTTTTTTGTTCCTTCTGGTCAAATTTGGCATAACAAAGAAATGAAACTTATCGTTTCCATTGACTAACATTACCATCGGTAGGTCTGCAGTCGACATTGGAATGGTTTATCCCTGATTGTCACTTAGGTCTGATTGTCCAACTCAAATAGATCTCATTGTCCCACGTGTAATGCTAAATAAACATTGTAAATATGTAATATTAGATAAGGTGTTACAGGGCCATTGAACGCGTCAGAGCATTCAGTTCTTGAACATTTGGATATGTTCAAAATATTAACACAAAGCATTCCAATCATAACATGTAGGCGTTCAAAACTAAATAGCAAGTGTAAAAAAATTAAACATCAAGTGTTAAAAAATTAAACACCAAGTGTTAAAAAAAATTAAACAACAAGGTGTTTCAAACTAGAACTTCAAGTGTTCAAAAATGTAAAACTGGCGCATTCAAAATTTAAAATATAGTGTGCAAAACTTAAACAGCAGACATTCATTGGATGAACAGTAGTATTAAAATTGGGAAGACCTAGACGCGTTCAATAAGTGTTACAACTAATATGTGCATGTTCAATGGGTGTTCTATGTTTTCATACTTAACTTAACAGTGTGAACAGAGACTATATTTTAATTCAAATTTTTCTTAATCTTTTTCTATGATATAAATGTATAACTTTCAATTAACAATTGATTGGAGTGGTTGATTTCAGCATGGATATGTCTCAGAACCTGCAAATATACGTACATTGCAATCATATGCAAACAAACTAAATCAGTGCGTTATCAACTGTCTATGGATTTTGAACTACACGTCAGAAACAACGAGTACTTTTCAAGTCAGAAACAACGACTACTTTTGCGAGGTCGGCTTATCATATTGTCGCTTGTTGCATTTGAAATTTTCTTCCCACTACATGTTTGTATCGACTAAAATATTTGAATCCAATAAAGTTGGTTCTAAGATTTGTTTTTCCGTTGTTTTATCGGGAGATATAAAGCACCCTCTTATATGTTTAACCCCGCTTTATACTTTATGTTCCTGTCCCAAACTCCCTTGCTAAATTTATTTAAAGTTCAACAAATGAGATCTCTGAATTCATATAAATTTTGAATTAATTTATGTATTTATTATTTGTATTGTCTTTGCTCGTAAATTTGTATGAGAGCAGTTGTAGAAATACCTCGTCAGTTTTGTATGATGATTTATTAATTAACTCCCGCATATGAAACACATATGTTCATTCTCGTATAACTCTATAATGCGATCTTTAAAATAATTCAATATATATACCAGAAAAAAGCGAATAATACAAATGGTATATATAAGACCGAACTGGGGTCCTTCATGGATTAAAGATGTAAACAACCGTTTTTTGTCATAGACGTTGTTTTTCAGACTTAAATGCTATTGCATGCTTTCTTTAGTAAATTGCCAATAAATACTACGATTTGCTTCACAACATCTAGACTCTACAAACGATTTCATATTTTTAAGAATTACATGGTTTTAGTCAATAGAACGTCAGAGAAATATTTTAATCATGGGACACAAGCGCTTGTACCCAAATGTTAATCGTTTACTGTTAAGAGCTTAGCTGATGTGTTTTTCCAGTGATAAAACAAAATTAAAACTAATTATCGACTGACAAAACAGGCATAAAAGATGATACCCAAATTTATTATTATCTGTGGAGACAGTTGCTAGTTGTAAGCTTGAAATCATTTACCCCGCTTGTTCATTTAATGCACAGTATAGCGATATGGTGACTAAATTAATCTACTGGACTCTCACACATACTACCGATGTTTATTCAACTCTATATATGAGACATGGTTATAACATTGTAGGGTGTTGTCTCTGTTTTCTTCAGCAACTGTATTCAACAATCAAGTAAGCCAATTATAACTAAATGAACATCGGCATTATTCAACTAACAGATAAGCTTACTTTGGCTAGCTGACCAGCGGCAGTGTTCATCTAACAGAAAAACCTAGTTAAGCTAGCTGACCAGCTGCAGTATACAACTAACAGAAAAACCTACTTTAGCTGGCTGACCAGCGGCAGTATACAAGTAACAGAAAAACCTGCTTCAGCTGGCTGACCAGCGGTAGTATACAACTAACAGAAAAAAACTACTTTAGCTAACTGACCAGCTGAAGTATACAACTAACAGAAAAACCTACTTTAGCTGGCTGACCAGCGGCAGTATACAACTAACAGAAACCCTATAAAAGTATGCTCCAATTTAGCAAGGGTAAGTTCGGATATCAGAAATAAGTTTCATTAAACATCTCAGTTTTTGGATTTCAGTAATTTATTCTATCAAAAACCGACTAATCAAATGAGATCATTTTCCATATTTGCGGAACTGTGAGATGTTTTATGAAATTGAATCCTGGAAAACCACTTTAATCTAGGGCTTTTATATGTTGTTATTTTTTACAGATTGTATTAGTGTATATTTTCTCTCTGTATACGTTTTTGTAGGTATAAGGTTGGTGATCGGCGAATTTTTTGTTGTGATCAGTCTGTTTTCGACTTTTTAAAATGTGTTTTTACCGAGTTGACGGAAAAGGCGTCTTGGTGCGCAAACTCGCTTATCCAACTTTCTATGGAGTGGAACTTCTAAATTCTTTATACCTTGCCCCAAGTCCATTTCTGTCTTTTAACGGTAGCATTCTCTAAATAGGCAACTGGGCTTTTATTTACAGACTGTAAGCCATTATTGCAAATAGTCATAACTTAAAATTTAGCCATAGGGGCCTGAATTTAGGTGGGGATATATGCGTTTCCGTGAGCACATATACCCCCACCCGTAACTTCAGGCCCCTGTGCATTAAGCAGTAAATATGTATTGATAGATATAAAAATGTAATTAAACATTTTATTTGACAATATCTGCTAATGAATTCATGACATAAGTTGGCTTCTGAAACTGTCCAGAATTCATTTGTTCAAGAGTTTGAGCACCGGTTAAAACAAATACAGAGTCTATTCCTACATTATTAGCAAATGCTATATCCGCTTTCAAACTATCGCCAATAAAGACTGTCCTTTCCTTCACGATTTCCGGGTGTTTGTTCATAACACATTCTAAAAATAGAGGATGTGGTTTCCCAACAACCACAGGCTCTCGTCTAGCTGCTGCTGAGATGGCTTTGACAAAGGTCCCAGTTACTGGTTGCATTCTTCCCGGACTTAGAGGAAAACTAATTTCCACGTCATTAGAGGCTATATACATACAGTCTGGATTCTGGAGGTAGCTAGCTGCTTTGTAAATTTTATTGTAGTGAAAATGTTCGTCATATCCTATAACTACAGAGGCGACATTCGGTCTAAACTCCATTTGTAGTAAATCCTTTGGATCCCAAGAAGCCTTGTCCGGGTCGGCACCTAGTCCAAAATACTCAATTCCAGCCTTCGAAAACTCTGATGCTAGTCCTTGACTTCCCACTAAATAAACAGTGCCACTGACCTTTGCAATATCTTTCAAGTACACGGCAGTTGCGTACGCCACGCCGAAGATATGGTCTTCGGGGGCATCAAACCCAAAATGTTGGAATTTCTTTTTGTAATTGTAGTTCGAATGAACACTGTTATTAGTCACAAATATTAGCCTTTTTCCCATCCTATTAAGCAAATTTATAGCCTTGTCGATGCCAGGAATAGCTGTGATGTGGTCAACTTCCCAAAGGGTCCCATCGCAGTCCAACATAAATGTCTCATAAGAAGAAAGAAAATCGTCAATGTTGTTAGCTGTTAAAAATCGGGGTGACTCCATTTTAGTTGACGTGTTAACTGTGTTTATCAGACGTTGCATAACTGAAAATTCTGGTTTGTTGCCGGATATCAGTTCCAGTTCAATACCGGGTTTCATTCTGAATTTAGTCCCACCATTCCTCAATAATCTATATATTTGAAACAGACTTTTCATAATAATAAAATACAACTCACTAGTTCGAAGCTAATTCTTATATTCTTGAAACTTTGCTAATAACTTCCATAGATTGGTAGATAACTGTACGGAACATATAGGCTACAGAAGCCAGACGGGGGCAAAATAGTTTACATTTTTATCTCTGCTTTTTAAGAAAACGAATAAATATACATCGAAATTGCAGATATTTTTATGAGTTTATCGAGTTAATTTAAAGCGAACTTTATCAGCTTCCCTATTATCATTGTCACTTTATTATTTGAGACTCCTCTGGTGTGTTCATTGCGTTTTTGGTCGTGCATGAATTAGCTAAATAAGGATATTTTAAAAAATTCAGTTTAAATCCCAAGGAAATCTAGTGAACTAATGGCAACACTTTAAAAAGAAATTATGCAGTGCAGATAAGATATAGATTGTGTCTTTCTGTGGCATATATTTCATGTTCTCTCTTTGATATAAATAACACTTGTTAGAGTCACTTCTGATCCGATTTTGTTGAAATTTTACCATTTAAATCTCGATCAGACCCCTATTATGTTTATAAATTAATTTATAGCTAAGTAAAAGAACTTATAAGATAAATCATGATTTAAACCTTGGATACGTCCGTATTTTAACACAAAATATGATTACTGAAAGTTGATAGCTAGTTATTTTACTCCCAGCTGTTTCATAGACATGAAATGCAATTTGATCCGAGTTGTCTTGCCGTAGGGTGTGGACATGTGTCCATTATTGAAGGCTTTAGGGTAACTTGCAGAATTTTTTGATATATTCATTTCGCCTGATCGCTCTTTGACGTTCATACCATTTGGAATTCTTAGAACGCGGACGTCGCTGAAAGCACATACGGGATAAATTCGTTTTGTAAGGCAATTGGTAATATTTTTTTAAACGTTCGGATCATTGCAAATAAATTTCAAAGCGCTAAAATCAAATGGAAGTTTTCAAAGTGTAGGAAATTTTTTAGTAGATTATGGCAGGGACGTATATAATATACGTCCCTGGATTCTGGCCAATAATTTGATACAGTTTCAAATTGTCACAAATAACATAGGAGACAAGAAATAATTGTGTGACTACAAAAGTCGACCCAATACATGACATGACAATAGTTTAAATTTTACACTCTAGCTATAGAGAAACTGAGATTTTTGTTAAGGGGGATTGAAGCTATGGTTTCGAACGCAGGGGCTAGCATACAGTGAGTATATAAGATCAACAGATTCACCCCTCTCTCCTCATTTCATTGTCATTGCATTGCATTCATACCAGTCACGTAGCTCTCATTGAAGCAGCAACATGTGTTGCCAAGCAGGAACTACGACTGAAGTACAACATGAAGTGATGAAGTAATGACCAACTCCTTGCATCGCCCTCGACGCAGTGACCAACTGGAAACCAGCCCTGCTGCAGTGTGTTGAGTAAGGACACGGCCATGAAAATCACTTCACAGCGGGACCGGTCTGCTCTGTTCGGCACCGTGGCCCTGAACTGTAGTGCAACTAAAACAGCAAGTTATAAAAATTCATCAAACTGATGCCATTTATATACAACGACAGATCATCAAGTCGAATAAGATACAAAAACTCAACCTACCCTCCAGACCAAATCATACCAATCAACGTTCCAGTGACCAGTTACATAAATACCTTAAAGTTCCACCAGTGACTGTCTGACTGAGAGCATTAATTTGCTGTTTAGGACGTTAAAAAACCATCAACCACCACCCTCTCTCCGGTGAAAGGGGAGAGAGAGATAGTTGTGGTTGATTTTGTTTAACTTGCTACACATCAACTTAAAGTACTAAATGCTCCAAGTCGGATGGTCCTGGGTGGTTTTTATGTATATTGGGTTGGTCTAATTTGGTGAGGAGCGTGGTTTTGTTAATAATAACTTTGTCAACTTGAGTGTCAGTTATTAAAGATGGCTTTGATTTATTGACTTTTAGTTTGCTTGTTTACTAAAGGTCTACTCCTCGTCTTTAAAGGGCCACCCTGCTGAACAGTAAAGACCGGTTCCGCTGTGAAGTGATTTTCATGGCCCGGTCCTACCTCAACACACTAGCAGAGCTGGTTTGCAATGGGTCACTGGGTTGAAAGGGATGTAAGAATTTTGTCATAACTCCACGGGGTACTTACATGTAAGGTTGAAGATACAGCTTTGAGGACAGCTACATGACTGTGATGATGATAATGAGGATGGGAGAGAGAGGGTGTATCTGCTGATCTTGTATTCTCACTGTACCCAACCCCCTTTGGTCCAACACTAGGGTATACCAATAGCTTAATAGCACACGGTGACTGATCAAAGTCCAATACTAAAACAAAAATAGTACTGAGATTTCATTCTTGCATGTTAAGGTCCATTATAACCTTTGTTGAACTGAAGTGAACACCTAATCCAGGTGATTTTTTTATACTGAGTACAGAAAAGATCATAATAAATTCTTTATTTTGACTGATGGCTGGACTTAGCTCAGCCAGTACCAAAACTTTTTTGTCTACTTGTCCTTTGGCAAGTGATGTATGTAGGATATGATGAAATCTGTTTCAATCCATTTTTGTAGTGTGTTTTCATTGCTGTTTTAACACTACTCACAGGTTAAGGGATAGATGAGCGTTCACAATCTGGTTTTACCCCGCCATATAATTAATATGCTTGTCCCAAGCCAGGAATTGGTAGTTCAGTGGTTGTCGGTGTTTAATTAGTCATTTATTGTTATTTGTTCACCAATTTTCATTAGAATAGGTCCATTGTTTTGCTTATGAATAGTCTCACATTTTGTGTTTTGGGGGCCTTTTATAGCTTCCATTATGGTATGGACAACGATTCATTATTGAAGGCCATAATGGAACCAGTAGAAGTTTAAAGTCAACTGTCATTTGGCAGATGGCTGTCTCATGGACAATCCTGCCATATAATAATATGAAATTAAGGCACTATATGTCATGTATGTAAATTGATTGATTGAATATTGCTTAACGTCCAGCAGCAAATATTTCATGCATGTTCAAGACAAGAGAATATGAACGAGTATTGATGAATGAACCCTTTTTATATTAGACTGACACGCTGAGTGAGACTTAACCTGCAAGCTTGATGTGAGGAAATTAACCATTACGGGTAAACCACCGAGGCAGTTCATTATAAATATATTCATGATGAAACACAATTTCTGTCTGGCAGTCAGATGCTTCCCAAGGGGGTTTATACTTCAACAGGTCAATGGTTTTACTCACTTGATTCTGATGAAAATCTATATGAAGTAAAGGAACCATCCATGTATGTAAAATATGCACAAAAAGTTATCATTGCTGTTAGGTGTTTCCAAGGGGAGATAATTTAACTCAAGTATTCAGCTGATTAAATTGATTTTTTTTTCATATTTTGTAGCTCCAAGAAAAGAGGGTTTCTTCCAGCATTATCAGAATTAACAAATTTTCATGGTAAAAAGAAGAAAGAGACCCTTACAAATGAAAATGAGAAAAAGAATTCAGAAACTTCTGAGGATGAGTTGGAAGTTTCAGATGCATCAACAGAGAACAGTTCTACAGACACTGGAGAAACAGGTTTATATATTGTATAGCACAAACATGTCAGCAATGTTCACTTTTTTATTCACTTAAATAATGTATTAAAAAAACTTTATAAAGAGAATATATTCTTACAGCTCAGCAGTATAAGTATTTTAAAAAAAGTTAGTTATTTAATGACTACTAATGATTATAAGGATATATAGAAGATTCCACTGTTACCTGAAGATCTGTGTAAACAGTGAAAATGCTAATAAAATGTGAATGTTTTCCGATTTTTATCTTTGTTCGACCTTTTCCTATATTCATATGTATGCCTGGATTTTATTTTTTGTACAACACTTCAAGCCTTCATATGTTTGTTATTTGGGCACTCAATCCTACTCCAAATTTAAACTGCATATTTATCTATATTTACAGCCACCCCATCAAAAGTGGGCACTTTATTTTTTAAGAGCTTATTTCATACCCCTCGAAATTCTATTTTACATTACTGATCTTGAACAATCAGCATGCAGGAGCAACTAAATATGGATATCACTACTATTCAGACTTTTTAGACTTACATATTATTTTAATAGTTCAGATCACATAATAAAAGTTAGTGACGAGTGATATATATATCTGCTATATATGTCCATGATTTGACAAGTGAACTGTAGATTCTGCTGAAGCTTGTGTTAGTGTTGTTATGAACATGAAGGAAGGATACACTTAAGATTAGAATTTAATGGTTTTGTGCCAGGGACCTCAGAAAAAATGTTAACATAGATCAGCAAAACTTACCTTCTCTCTGTAGGATCATCATGTGATGATATTAATAAAATCAGCAGAAAGCAGAGAACATTTGCCAGAATGTCTGTGATGAGAGATAAGAAGAAAGAAAAAGAGAAGAGAGAGAAGATAGACAAAAGTAAATACTATGTTCAAGAATATGAGAAATATATAGAGAATTTGACCGCAAGTCTTGAGAGATGATAACACAAACAAGGGCTGATAAAGCATCTGATATTAAAAGTGCCATGTAATAATCTCTCTCCATGTTGACAATATTTGTTTGCGGCTTATATATAATATTTCTGATCTACACGTTAACATTCAATGTTTTATAACCTACAAAACAAATGCCAAATAAAGTTTAAGTTAGTTTCTTGAAATGCCAAAAGATGGGTGTGATAAAGGCACTAAGCAATAACAGAGAAGCATGCGATAAATTCCAGAAGTAGCTTTATCAGCCTCTTGGTTTTATTGAAACACTTTTCACTAGATTTTTTTAAAAGGTACCTCAGTCCCGGAAATGCAGAAAAATGAGTGTGATAAAGACTCTGAACAATAACTATGAAGCATGCAAAAAATTTCGGAATTAAGTAGATTTTTATCAGTCTGCTTTAATAGTTATATTGAAACAAACCAAAAAATTGTAGTTACATGTATATTGTGAGGTGAAACTATGCCTTTATTTTATGTAAGTACATGTATATGATAATTTGCAAATATCTCGTACACAAAGAAAAAAATATAAAAAGCAATAAAATAAAAAATTATGTTTTCAGTTCCATTAAAATGCCAGTTCAAATAACTTGCCTGGGCACAGTAACCTTTGATGGTATAATGACCATTCTCAATGAAGATTTATGTAAAACAGGCATGTTGTCTTTCATAAGTAAGCTTTGGTTAAAAACACCTGAGAGACGGTAAAAAACCTGAATGAAAAATCTGTTCACCCTGACAGGGAAATAAGTTAAAGGCTGATTTCTAATTAGAATAACCTAATGCATTTATTATCACAAAATAATATTATTCCAAGTTCAAAGTTAGAATTAATTAATGATCAGTCAGGTTAATGTTTTGTTACAAACGGTCTTGATTGTTTCTTTTCTTTGGTTTGTTTGGAAATTCCAAACCCTTTCCGTTTGCTTTTGAAATGAACTTTCATATTACAGTACACCTTTTCATTTCAGAAATTTGACAGAGTTCAGTTTTACTACAGTCTTTTCAATATAAAATGACTTATTACAATCTTGATTTTATTGTAAGACCAGAAAGGGTTAGAATCAGTGCTCCACAAAAACTTTTGGTACATGTATATGGCAAATGTTTTGAGGCCATTTTTTTATCCTTGAATTCAGGCCTTATTGTAGCTTCTCCTTTAACATTGATTTCAGGTTGGATTGGTATTTTTCTTTCAAACCTATATGAAAATGTTTTGCAGATATAATCTCAATGGATGATTTCCTTAGTAAACATGCAGAGTTTTCTACTTGGATTGAAGAAGAGGTAATATTCTGTAATTCAAGTTATATTCATGTTAGGGTTAAATTTTTGTAAATTTTATGAAGCCTACATGAAAACTTCTTTTCATAAAGATATAACAGTTTGTATGTAATCAGTAAACGTTGTGATAAGAAGAGACAATTACACGTGACAAATCATTTATTGTACATTAGGAAACTATTTTCACAATCCAAACTTTCCTATTTTATCTTTTAAAATAATTTGATTATTTACCATGCCTATCAAAATTTTCAAAAGTTTCCTTTATTTTTTTTTTTTAATCAATTTTAAACAACAAATAAATTTCAAAGTCCAATTCACCATTATACCAAATAAAGTGTAGACCAAAAAGTTTTGTTATTTTTATGCCCCGCCTGCAAGGCAGGCCGGGCATATAGTTCTTCGGTCTGTGGGTCCGTCCGTCCGTACGTCCG
>JAULBM010333855.1:0-12891 GCA_032357055.1 Geukensia granosissima
TGCGATAAAGTTAATTATAGTTCAAACTCTCTGTCTAAAAATATAACTTCAAAGAAACTGCGCTGGTCGATTTCTATTTTGATAAATTCTACATGTTGGTCCAACTATCGAGGGCAAACGTAATTGGTTTGTCCAAAATTGAGGACAACTGCTAAAACATGTCCCGCCTTGGATATACAGTTTTGTAAGGAGTCACGAGGTAGTGATACTGGATTCCCGATTGGCTGGCGAACTGTTAACTTCAGATATTATATGTTATATAAGACATATACAATATTTAGAAGGTGAGTCGAAGGCGAACTTTCTAAATATCGTATCTGTTTTTTTTCACAGACGATAGACGCCAAACAAGGTCAGATTACATTTATATCTTAAGTTTTGACTCTTTGATTAAAATTCAGTAAGTGGCATTTGTCCGTTTAGGAGAATGGTTAACCATAAATTATACAAAAAATAAGATGAAAAGTAAAAGAAATTCTGCCCGTCGATAAAATTATTTCTAGTTCAAACTCTCTGTCTAAAATATAACTTCAAAGAAACTGCGCTGGTCGATTTCTATTTTGATAAATTCTTTACTGAAGCACAGGTGTTGATTTAAACAAGTTGGTCAAACCATCGAGGCAAACGTAATTGGTTTGTCCTAAACTGAGGACAACTGCTAAAACATTCACCGCCTTAGATATAGAGTTTTGTAAAAAGTCACGAGGTAGTGATACTTGATTCCCGATTGGCTGGCGAACTGTTAAATTCAGATATTACATTGTTAGCATGTCTTCTAAAAAAGTCTGAAAACCAATTCTACAAATGTATCTTGAGTTCATATAATTTATATGTACCATCTTGCACCAGGTTTTTTTAGCCTGTATGGATAATGGGTTCATTGTATAGTGTTTCTTGCATTCCATTTTGATATCTATATATGGAAGCTGGGAATAATTTACATGTATATTATCCCCATATGTATATACAGATAAGGCAGTGTTTCAAAAATGCTCATACCATTACTAGTAAATTAATTAATGCATTCAGACTGTTGCTACAATTTTTTTCAGATGAATTTATAATAAAGATACACATGTTACAGTCTGTCCATATACAATGCATTTAAATTTATGGACGGGTTAGTAAACCTGGTAAATATCAAAAAGTCAAAACACATATGTTCTTATTAACAGGAGGTTAAACCCGTTTGTGAGCACCCAACCCTCCCCCTAACCTGGGACAATTGTGAAAGAAAACAACAATAAAAACACACGATAAAGATTTAACACTTGAGATCGAAACTAATAACCAACCACAAATACAACTACAAGTAATACACCATACAGCAAAAGTATTGTCTTTAAAAGATAACTCGCAGTTGCTGTCTGCTAGTTCAAAACCCAAAAGCAACTGATCAGGAAATCAAATTTTCCTTAACGAACAAGCTGAGATACATGTATTTATACACTATATCCTAGCTGATAATCGAAGGAGAAATTAACAAAAAGGAATGAGAAACCTTCCTCTTGTGGTAAATTTTGATGTGAATTTTACCTCTCTTGATCCTGCCTTTTTTAGTGAGCTAAATAAAATCATAATAAATATGTATAAAATTGAAATGAGGTGTGGCTAGATATACAGTAAGTGGCCAGAAGTATTGGTGCACTGGGGTTTTTCACTGTATATTTCATATAAAGTTGTTTTTTTTGTTTTTTTTTTTTTCAAAAAATTATCATGAAGTCATTTCTTATCCCTACTTCATGAATTTTTTACTATCAAACACTCAGAATTTCAAATAGTTTAATTGTTTATTTAGGTATGATTTTCTGACTTCTACGTTACAAGAATATTTGATGTAAACATGGAGTTGAACTTATGACATTATTTTTTCCTATACAATCAAGTAAAAATTATGATGTCAAATTTGATCTCTCTGTTCAACTCGCAAGTTATTCAAAAGTACAAAAATGAAAATTACGCCCAAATATTTAACAGAGCGCATTTCATGTAAATCTAGTAAGAATGAATTCATAATAACTTTTAAAAAAATTGTGGTTTCCCATGAATATATAGTGAAAACCGTCAGTGCGCCAATACTTCTGGCCACTTACTGTACATATGTTTTATAAGTGTAGGTCTCTGTTTATGCCATTTTTTAAAATTGATTGTTTGTTTGTTTGATTGGTGTTTAATATCCCTTGAGCAACAATATGTCAGTCACATCACACATCGCTGAGTTTTACAGGTGTGTCAAGGAAGATGGGGTACAAGAGAAAACCCCTGTCCTTGGGCAGGTGACTTTTACAAATTAAAGAGTATTATATTGTCAATGTCACATGTTTTAAAGTATTCATTTTTTATCATTTTTGTTTTGGTTTTTTTTAATCAAAACTTTGGGCAGTAAATTAAGATTTAAACTTTTTTATCAATGGGAAAGTAGTGCTTTTATATGATTTTTTGCCCAGACAAAATGTTCATTAAATCTTTCATTGTGGGCAAAAGTGGGCACGGCAATCGATTGACGCTAAAAACCGTTCTTCATCGACAGTTTCCGCATTGAATATTTTGGCTAATCAAAATGGTCTCGATGATCGAGAATTGCAAGCGCAGTCAAATGGTTGATTTTTGTAAACGTCCCAGGTTAATCGAATCGACAGCCGGCATTTTCTTTGGGCCTGTTTTACCGTTTCCATCCCCTCTCCCTATGATCTCCCCTGATACAAGACATAAAATCAGAAGTATGGTAAATAATAAGCACAAGGAATCTATACAGTATACAACGCTTAAGTTTGGCTATCTTGGATCACAAATTAGTGGTAATCTTTTTCGATAATTTCAAATATCAATTCTAGAAAGAAAATACTTGGAAAAATTAATCCTGGATTAATATATTGTAATTCCATATATAATGGCACTATCATTTTTGAGCTTTAATTGAGGATAAAGTGCTTTTTTCAACATTTTACGAATTAATCATTTCCAGGGGAGGTAGCTCCAATGAGGAATGCACTATGGGATTATAGATATATCAATGTAGCAATACAATTTTATTGATACATTAATATATCATTTTCTTTTTATTTTCTGATAATATATGATAAAAGCTATCTTTTCTTATTTTATCATAGAATTCTATCGTTTAATGTTCTCTATATTAAGAAAAATTTAGTTTTTGTCTATATATTCAACAGAAAATGGAGGATTTTGCACAACCCATTGCTTGAAAACTAGTTGGTGACAAAAACATTTGATTATAATTTTTTTAATACCACAATATAGGTTTTCTTTTGACAAAGTATATAAAATTTCTTTCGATTTTTATTAAGATGCCCTACCTCCTTAAACATAAAAGGCATGAAGAAGGAGTCATGCACTAACAAAAAAGACATAAAATGATATATAAAATATAATTATGCAATAAATTTGATTAAGAGTAATTAATACATAAATTGTGTGTTTTGTATGCTGAAACTTCACAGTGGAATATTGCGTCTGATTTTCCAAGGCAATTAAGAACAGCACTTTCCAATCCAAAAGGATGAATGATTTTTAAAATTATTTAAATTAACTGTCGTTCTCGAAGATACGAGAGTAAATTCCAAAGAGTTTGAGAAGCATACCTTAAAGATTTTTTACCATATTTTTTTGTTCTTACAGTTTTGGGATGTTCAGTAATTTTTTCCACTCCTGTTGCCCTAACGCCTGTTTTATTATCTTTATTATTTTTTGCATTGAGGGTTATTTCCGCCTTGTCTTTTAACGATTTGTTTGGATATACCAAACAGCAATAGAACGGTCAATCCGAATACAAAACCAAACATGAAAAAAATGCACAACGCAAAATTATATTAATGGACATTTCATTAAAAAATAAAATTACTGTCTATTTTTTTTTCGGCAGTTTCCGCGTCAAGGATCAAATTATAATATTTTACTTACTGTAGTTGCGTTAAAGATCATAAAATTGTTATAACTGTTGTTTTGTATTAGATTTTAATAAGATTTTTTTTTTATTTAGAACAACATAAAGACTATGAGGAAATCGTTGGTCAGGAGACAAAATTATCAAGTGCTAGTGCTCAAACCATAGTTACTGCAGAGAAAGATTATTCTAGTAATGAAAATTTAGCGATGGATGAACCATCTGAATACACAGATCAAAGAAAACGACATGTATTTTCCAGCCATAGCTATTGTATCCCTTCCAAAACTGACAATCTTAATGGAAAAATTGACAAAAAAGCTCATAAAGATGACTATTCTGACAAGACCCGTGGGACGACAGGAATTGTATATGAAGTAAAAATGTCTTCTAGTGTCAATCTGAAGGAACCAGTCACAGCCAACATGATAACTAGGAATGTTGACTACAGCGACAGAAGACAGAGAGAGGGATGTCAACCGATTCACGGTAACTGTAGAAAAAAGCTTACCTGAAACATCGCTTTGAGCTTTTATACCTTTATTTCATTAAGGTCTCCTTCTTAAATAAACCGACCAGTATGCAATGTTACCGGTCACTGTTTTCTACACGATTAGTTAGGTCAAGCCCCAGAAGCGAAAGATCAGATGACATTTGTACCTGGCAACAAATGCAGAAATTGTTGTCGGTAACGTCCAATTTTCTTTACTTTTATTGTCTTTTTAATGTACTAGTATATACCAATGGGTGTGTTCGATTAAAAACTATGTGTTCCCTTGCTGGACCATTGAGGATTTATTTTTATTTCTTTAAACGTTGCACAAGTCAATGCAAATCAACGACCTACTGTAGAAGACGATACTGTAGATACAAATATATAAAAGGGAAAATTAAGGTAAATGGAAAGAATACAACGTTTCAGAACGAAGCTGCTAGATGTTCAACGTGGCCTTCGACAAGGTCTAATCCCATGCGACGATCTTAATTGTGCCACGATCCGTTAATATACTCTTTGTTCACTGATCGATCTATTGTTCTTTTGAATTATATTTGAATAGATCTTACAGCTCAATTCAATTCAGTTTCAGGTTTAGACTGCGGCTATTCTTTAGGGATAACATGATTAAGTAAAGTGCAACTCCTTAAGGGTAACTTGAAATGATATTGCCATTCCTTAGGGATAACATGATTCCTTACTGATAGCATGACAAACTATATTTAAATTCCTTAGTGAAAACATGATAAAGCGCACTTTTTCTGTAGCATAGTATCACAGGATCGCATATGGACTCAGGTATGTCGTCTTTCGTCTTCATGGTTTATTTGGATATCTCTATTTTGGTGGGTGTCAGTCCTTAGTTTGACAAAACTTCGATCTTGTATTATGTTGGAGGGCCGAACGCACCAAGGCGATCACTACAATAGGCCTTTGTAATATTGGTTTTCTCTAACTGTGTGTTAGTTTTGTACGTCTGTTTACCTCGTTGTTTCGTTATCAGCTGAATTTGCTTATTCAATAGACACAATCGATCCTTTCTTAGTCTGAAAACACTGGTTGAACGAGGGATCGTATCGTTCCTTTTCCGGATGGATGGATGGAGGTTGGTGCCTTATCTGTGTCTGGGTTGGTTTCTTAGCTTTTTTATTGGCATGTAGAAATGTAGTTTTTTAAATTTTATTTTTGTTAAAAGCTACAAGACGCGTTTGATGCTATTTCTTGACGGACATTGCAGGCAAAAAGATCTTTGTATGGAATGTATTTATTTTATTAAACAAGTCGGGCAATCACCTGTTTTGTAGTTTGTTCGATGAATCCAGGTTTGGAGATATCTTGAAAATATCCCGTATTTTCACCTTTTTAGTTTACAATTGTGTTTTCGATTTTTATTAATCAATATGTCTTGCACGTTGAACCATATCTACTTGTCTCCGTTAATTTCATAATAAATATTTGTGCATTTGTAGGGGAAGGGAAAAAGGACAGGACGAACGTAGTCACTCAATCAGAAGACATAAAACTAAAAGGTATTTTTTTCATTGTCTATTTTATTTAAGTTAACTTCTGGTTATTGTCAAAAATACAAACAAGTCGGAGTTTAAATAATTATTCTATCCTTTTAAACAAGGTGTTCATAACATTTCTTTACATTGCCTGTCCAGTGGGAAAGTATATTTAATATTATATAATATTTGGTCAATATTTCTGGATTCTCATAAATGGTGGCCAAAGGTACACAAACTGGCAAAGGGTACTGAAATCTTTTGCCCAGAAAATTTAAATTAGTAGAAAGAATGGTTGCCTGTAATTCATACCAAATAAATACTGAATTCATTATGATGCTATGTTCGCCTACTCAAAAGAAGTAATTTTACCTATACAGAGGAGGAAATTTTGTCTAAAAATGTTGTTTCCAGGATAATAAATGTTGCAAAAATCCTATTTAATATGAGAAGTAAAGATATAAAGATGGCAATTGTCAAAAGTATAGTCTCGATCTAAATAGAACTTTTATCTTATTGAGAAGACGAATGTTATTTGAAGTTAAGTGTTTCATTGCCCAAAGAACACTATTCGGAGTATTTGTATGATACTTGAAATCAGGGGCCGTATTTATAAAGCTACGTAAGTTAAGATTTTGTTTCACTCAAATTGATTAAGTGAAACCCTAAGTATTTCCTGAGGTCAATTACACGAAGCTAGGTAGCTACTACAACTTTTACAAAAGTAAACAATTCAAAATATGTCAATCTGCACGAGAATATTTTTGTTCTCTTAGTTGATCAAGTATTGATTAAAATTGTGACTTATAAGCAAACGTGTCTAACACCTTTTGATTTTTTGCATTTTACATTAGTGCAAAACTGCCTCGGTTGTCAAATGGTTAGCGTGCACTCCCCCCCCCCCGGAATGCGGAAGGTCATGGGTTCGATCTACGGTAGGGTCACGCCAAAGACATTAAAATTGGCATTTGCTGCTTCTCCACTAAGCCAACAGCATTTAGGAGATAGAGCACAGACTGATCAGCTTAGAGTCAGAATAATGTGTCTGAATGAAGTGGCATGTCTTCCTGTGGACTATTATTTTCGTGGGATAAATCTATTAATCAATCAATACATTTGCGCACATAACGAAATGCTTATCTATACCCTGAACCCCTCCCTGGGCAAATTCACTGATGCGCTTACCTGTAATTATCGGGTTTTGATATTTTTTAATATCAAAACGTTTGCAAACCCTAAAATTTATTTTGAAATACCAGAATATTATTGCAATCAAACCTGTTATAGTTACCATAATAGCTAATCCAAATTCAATATTCTTTCCCATTTTACTAATGGGCTCGTCTAGATCAGATTCAACAAAATTTGACGAAAACCAAGATATTAATTACTTCCTCCTAAAATTCTCGTCCACCTCAAGAACAGCTTGGGGAAGAAACAGATTGCTCGATTTCCACTTAAAAGGTTATACTTTCCTAAAGGAGGAAATGGATTATTTAAACTCTCAACTAAAGTCTGTTGGGTCCTTGCAACAATGAATGTCAATTTTCGACACAGGTATAAAAAAAAGTCTTTATATTCTTATTGTGATTAAATGTCCTTAAGAAATGCGTATTTCATCATGAACATGGCTGAAATAATACCCACTGTAGGTAGAGCAACAATTTATCAATCTTATATAGGTATGTTATATGTAGAATTGATATATATTTTTAAAGTTTAAAGGTACAAATGAAGTGGAAATAGGTTCTCGTGGATCAGCTATTTGTTCTAAAGTGATCGTAGAAAGGTGGTTGTCTTTTGGTTCAGATTTATTTAAATAACGAGACATTATGTGTTAGACAGTTTTTAGACTTTCAATCATATAATAGTTAAAAAAAAGTTCACTTCACCAAGAAATTAATGACATTTTTGGCAATAACTGACAGAAAGATTAAATAATATATATAACAATTATAATGCAACAAAATTGTTTAATTTTAATTTAAAAGTATTTTGAATTATAAATGCACATTGACAATCAAACTAAGGACTCCTTATGCAATAAAATAAACCCTAAAAGCACTTTGATCTAGGGACTACACGGTTCGGTTTATAGGTCGGCGTTTTCAAATGTTCAAGGATTTGACTTGAATCCAACTTTTACGGCTTCCTTTATAGCACGTATCCGGGTCCATTTTGAAGGACATACTGTGACATGTTTAATGACTATTATTTGGTGGATGACTGTCTCATGCACAATCAAACAACATCACTTTTTATGACAGTGAAAACTCTCATATAGCATTCTTATGATCGTATAGAGGTGATTTTGAATCTTTAACTTCTATATCTGTCTATCTACGCATGGGATTAGCGCAAAGATATATTAGATCGCGAATGAATAATTGATTTAAGATGTACTATTTCAATATTTCTATAAAAATGCAATGTTGAAAAACAGCATCTGACATCAGCCTCTTCAAAAAATATAAAGTACTTTTGAAAGAAGTATATTGCCAAGTATATTACAAAAATGTACATGACTACTATAGTTCCTCAGAAAATCCCTGACAAGAGTGATTTTGATTGTTCCATATATTATTGGTAGGCGTTCCTAAGTATTGAAACAAATTCAATTGACAGGGACTTACACGGCAAATAAACAAGATTAATTAGAAATTTATTATATTGTTAAGTTGTCGATATGGGAAAAATACAGTTTGAATAGATTGATTAGGACACACCGAAATGTGCACAGATTTTAAAAGTATTTCACGGTCCACGCTTCATATTAAATAAATAATATTTAAAAAGTTCTTAAAGTTAAAAAACGTAAGGACGATGGAATTGGATGTGTACTTCCGATTTTATATTATCCGGATATATAAAATATGTCAAGATCAAAAGAATAGTTTGATCCTTCATGTTACTTTTAAAGCAATGAATTTACTTGTTTTATTATTTCAATTTCTGAGAAAAATTGAATTTATCTTTCCCTTATCCACAATTGGAATTTCTTTTGTTTAGGGACTAATTTCGAAACTTCCTAAGATTATCGCAAAGATAATCTTATGACTATCTTAGGACATATCTGTGATGTCGTACCAATGGTCTTATATTAACTTTTAATTGAAATCAACATAAGAAGGAAAAAGCAATACAAATTTCACAGTTAAAGAGATTCTAATCATAAGAAAAAAAAAAAAAACAATTCTTTTAAGCTGTCTATTTTTTTTCAACATATTATTCCAATACTAAAGTTTTGGAATAAATAAGTAAGAGTGTTAATTTTGAAATATTGACCACAATAGAAGCGTCGATGAACTACGTAAGACATTGTGCCCATACACGAAAAATGCCAAAAGCAAAAAGCTTAAGTAAGACGCGAATCCCTTAAGACAGGCGGTGGACCTTCTCCTGAAAAATTTACTTCTTTTCGGTTAAAGCTGTTGGCAATATATCGCCGGACGAAGATTGTCCATTTCACTGTAAAATATTAGCAGCAGACCTTTACGTGTAAATGGCCATTTTATTTTGGGGTCAGGACGGGAGGGTGCTCGTTTGAGCGGGTCAGAAAATGGTAACATATTTATTCTGACCTTGGTACAGACTATGTATTGAACAAAAACCAGTTTGTGACAGCTTTGTGATGATTTTGTAGTTTTTAGGGGGTTGGCCATATTTGTTGACAAATTGGATTTTAAAGTTTATCTTAGGACACCCCAATTGGCGTCTAAACTTTAGGGATGATTCTGAGATAAATCGTAAGTTAAGGCATGTTCGGAAATTCAACGTAAGACTAAGAAATGTCATAGGATAGTCTTCTTAGTCCTAAGATACCTTCGAAAATAAGGCCCCTTGTCAAAATGTAAAAATTATACTACATGTAGCAATCGCATTTGTCAAGGATTTTCATTTGTTTTAAATTTTACTACCATTTTCTTTTATGAAATTCTTAATCACTTGCTGTTCAATTTGCCACAGACGTTTATTAACAATACAATACATGTACATTGCCAGCAAATCAAATTTCAAATGTATTAATGTATTTGAAACGGGTAACATGTCGCGAGACTTCGCCTCATGCGAGAGAGCGTTTTTACTCGTTTTGCAGCAAGTACAAATGAATTTTATATATCCCTGCGATGCTCATATATTGTTGTTATCCCGAATTCTTAAAAGCTAAATAAACTGACGACTTTCATTCTGAAATTGATGAATCGTTTCAACATTTACATTTATAAAGAAAACGGACGTACGTGAAGGCACCAGTTAATATTTCGACTGGCTCCCAATGGAGACTCTATTATGCTACAATATGAATACCACTTTGCTATATTCGTACACCCGTATTCGTATAATGAAACGCTTAATTGCAGGATAAAAAAATTATATATTCATATGTCTCTGGTTTACGAATATACCTCACAATAATGCAATTAACACGCAAATATAAATTAATGAAAATATTAACGACTCCGGAATATTGAATCCGCATGTTCAGTTCAATTGCAATCCTATCTTGAAATATATATATTAAACTAAGTATTTTTCATATTGCATTTCAGAGATATTTAATCCAGAAAAATTTTCAACAACCTCTAACGGTAGTTTTGTTATTTCATGTTATACGGAAAAGTGAGACTACTGCCGCATACTATTCATTATGCGCCATATCTATCAGAATATAGATATTCTTTATTTTATTTCACAAACTTAATTCAAGAAACATTTTTATTTTTAAATTGTAATTTGACTGCCTTGGTGGTTTTAAATGGATTGCGTGCTCGCCTCGAGTACGGAAGGTTCTGATTCGCCCGGTCAAACTTCTCGGCTAAACATACAACATTTGGGGGTAAGTGTCAGAATAATTTGTCTGTGAAAAGTGTTTCCTGTGAACTATTTCTCTTTTTATTTTTGAGCTAGCATATTGAATAGCCGGCTCTGCGTCTCGGTCTAGAGCAAAGATTAGATCAGTCATCATTACTCATTAATATGCTCTCATTCTGACTGGCTGTGAATTATTTGACGGAAGGGTATTAAACATCATTATATCATTCAATAAATTTTAATTTTATTTTGCAAAATCCCATTTTTCCATCATATTACTGCTAAACCTAAAAATCATTTTTAAATTGGACGTGTTATGTTACCGAGACTTTTCAAATTTTGGTTTTGAGTTTCCATACAGACAATATTACAAAGGATCAATGTCTTTTTTCTGATAATTTATAATGAATATACAAGTACATTATTACAGCATACTAAAAAAATCGGATCCGTAAAACAAAGGAAATCCTGCGGGATGTAACTTTAAGAAAACTTAATATAATAAAATGCGATTTTGCAGGAGATGAGAAATTTTCTTTTTCTTTCAGTCTTGATGATTTTTATGTGTTTGATTCCTTTCAATTTAGCTTTCAGTAGTATATCAACAGATTTTTTCTATCTCATTTTGAGGCTTAAAGGGGTCAAAGTTTGGGAGATTCAATTTCATATAAAAAAATTGTAGTTTTTCATCCGATTTGGTTGTTTTTTTAACCGAATGATTCTTTATTAACAATGCAACAAATATAACGCCAGTTTTGAGAATATCACGGGTTAAATTGATCCAGTCCTATTACAGTGTCCACCACATTATTGTGTCCAGCAAAATGATATGTCCACACTTATCCACATGTTCTTTGCTCATCCTTCACACGTCGACGTGTTGCGATCATATCATGATGTGCTTGCAAAGCACCCCAGTCATTCAATTGAATCACCACAGTCAAAATGGTTTTAAAATTAAAACTAATTGATAATGGTTGAAATATATTATCTTACAAAATAACACATAAGTGTAATATATCTCTGTATTAACCACGCATCAATGAGACATGTTCATCATAATATTCTAAGGGAGTACTGGTAAAATGCAATAGTCTGAGTCAAATAGACATAAAGATGCACCATTTCGATCGGATCAGTCGAATAAGCAGTACCTCAGTACTTTGATTATATAGGAGAACCGGATAAACATTAGTTATAGCTTTAAAAATCAACAACAAAAATATCGTCATGAGCTTTGAATTTTTTTTTCAGGAAATCTATGATCTTTTTACTTATTGAAGTACCATGTACGCAAAGACCCTCGCCAAGAACATTTTTGCAATAAAACACATATATTTTACTGTTAGAAAAACATACTACCTGTACTCTTATTTTAGGTTTTCTCAGAAAGATATTTTGGGTTTCATATAACAGGATTATATGTCATTATACTCAAACGAGAATGGGAGAGGAGAGTATCATTTTGAGATATCAATGCCCTTAGCAGTTCTAGTTTTTCATCACGTCATATCTTATCTATTTGCTAGATAAATCCAAATCAGACCAGCCCTCCAGTTTATGTATTCAACAAACAGTAAAAGGTATATATACTTATTTGACGATAGTAGTTAAATTTACATATTATCAAATTTTATTATTGGGCCTTTTACATGTTGCCATAGGGTGTGGATATAAGTAAATTATTGTAGGCCTTCGGCATGTTATTAATTTACAGGTTATGGATGGCTGTCACATACATCTCTTTTTTCTGTAATATTTTTCTGCTCTTTTTATCTATTACCGAATTTTCAATTTACAAAAGCCGATAATTTTACAGGTAATTAGCGCGATTTCAGTATAGATTTATTGTAATATGTTTCAATTTAAAACATCTAAGAATTCAGATTTAAGAAAGTTTTGTGATTCTAGTTACATTTAATAATTTAGTTGCTGGACCAAAGGAAAAGTGTAGAAACTCTGCAAAAAGAAAAGGCAGTCAGTCTCAAGGTATTTATTAATAATTTAGCATAAAAGATTTAAATAATTAAAAATATAATTCTATAAGCAGATGTTTTAAGAGCTAAGCATATATACCTGTATAATTTAATATTGGAGGTAACGCGTCTTCTGATTGGTTGAAAGTATTTTGGTTATAAGCCCATAACCTAAATTTTGCCATGTGACTGTGACGT
>JAULBM010333866.1:0-11369 GCA_032357055.1 Geukensia granosissima
AAACCTTATCACGTGCGATGCGAGTTAAACGCAACCCGTTTTTGTATGGTACAAACCCAGGCGCGAACTCACGTCGTTCTGGGCTATTGAAAGAGACTACATATAGATACATGCTTCTTTCAAGAATGATAAAGGAGAAACACGAGGCCTTGTGTGAAGGTATAAAAAGACCTTTTATAAATTAATGAAACATCTAAGTAAATACAATACAAGTTGATATTTTTAAATGACATTAATTTGAAATAAAAAATATTATTTCAACATATAATTTGCAGACTAAAATTATTATTAAGGTGAAGAGTCACAAAATGACATGTCCATAGAATTTTTAAAAAAATTACCAGACAGTTAGATATAACCAAAATACACAGTAATAACCCAAACAATCCATACCTCACCGATCTCACTTTCTAGTAACAGCCAACCAAAGTTGAGAGACAAAATAGCAAAAAATGGATACATTTAATGGGGAAACAACACAAAAATCCCCGCAAATTGTACTAAAATGATAATTTAAGGAAAATGTATCCATAGAATTTTTCAAAAACACTAACCAATGAATCTTCTGTTCATATAGGGAATCGATTGATATCAAAAATATATGGGGTCATCGATTCCGTTTCCGATTAACAGTGTAAGGACCTCAATGGAAAAATGTAAAATTGTGCAAAAATGACAACGTCGTATTTTTATAATGGAGTAACGTCAAGTCATGTTAGATTCGACATGTCCTCTTGATGTATCATAGAATATTTTTCCCGTAGAGCAAATGATTTTTATTGTCATTATTATAAGTAAAACTAAATATCGTAGACTTTCATGCTATGGTACAATTTCTTATTGAAATTTAAATACAGGCCACAATAATACCCAAGTTTCTGCTTCTTGCCATATTATTTATCAAATCCATATAGGCTATCTATCTGGTGACGCACTTTAAAAAATGTATCTCAAAATACCAATATCATATTAAACCGGAAAATCAATTTTGCAGTTGGTTTTAAAAGTTTGTTTTTATTTCGTTTTGACACACCACAGTCCTAGGATGGGGGATGATTGAGTACTCACAAGAATGTTTAACCCCGCCACATACTATATATATTCCATTATTGAATTAAGGCCTAAGGACAATGTGTAGATGGTTGTTACCTACATGTTTTGAATGGTTGTCTCATAGACAATCATGCCACAATTCCTTTTCTACATTGTTGCCACTGAGAGTAGGATAGTGTACCACAGGACTGCTAATGGAATTTATGCTTGATTTGCTTGTTTAGATATCTTCATCTAACATAAGCTCAAGGAACATAAGGGACGTCTCATTATTTTCTTTATCGTGACCAAAATTGAACAATTTTGGTTTCAAAATGAAAGTTGCTAGGCGGAAAAATCCATAATTTAAAGGAGCTTAAACACTGAATGTCAACAGCTAATTTTAAACGTCAAATATTTTAAATTTCATCTGAAAAACGGATATTCCGTGAGGGACAATTTGGTCGATTACGAAAGCCACTTAGGGCCACTTGAAAAGATATTTCGTCGTAATTTCGACATATGATGAAATTGCTTTGTCCAAATTACATGTACAAGTCATAAACATTCATGGTGTTTTGTGACCTTCTGACAATTTATTAGAGTGGTCTTAACTTGCGACCAAGTTTTTGATGTTGACTTTAAATACGTTGGACAAAATGGTATGTTTAATGCCTTTTGTTAAGCGAGAGAAAATCAAAGAGTGCGCCAGTTTAAAGGACACGACAATTCGAGGTAACACAAAAACAAGGCATGACAAAAACACACAGCATCTAAAAAAAGACTTAATCCGTATCTAGCATTTTGGTTTATAGAAATAACTGTGCTGACCGGACATAAATTTATTCGTGTTTTATTGGAAATAATGGAGAGTTTAATTTTTTATTTGTAATTTTTCATTACTTTATTATCGCCAGGCGTGGTAAGTCAACAAAATCTTGTGCAAGTAATTATTGGCCGAACGGAATTTTATCATACATTTGTTTAAGATATAAATAATTTGTTTCATTAATATGTTTTCTGTATATTTTTATAGACGATTGTGGTATGAAGAATTTTCATACCAGTATCCAATGAAAACGCTCGACACAATGTTACGCTTCATTTGCATAATTAACGGATCCGTTATTACCGGATCCGCTAAACAGATTTTTACGGATACGTTCGTGAATACCACTTTAACTTTTAACGGGTCCACCCGTTAACGTCCCGTTAATACACCCGTTAACTTAACGGGTCCGTTAAATAACGGATGCTTCGTGAATAAGGTCCCAGAAAGGGTGAGCCTCCAAACATCGCTTGCGGTTTTTTTAACAAAGGTGGAAAAATAGAAATATGTTACCCGACTTTTATTTGCGTTATATATACGTGATAATGTTATATAACATTTTTTATTTTCAGAAGTTCAATATTTTTGTTCAAGAAAACAAAGCACTATATTTATGCAAAATAATAGATCTAAACACAAGCGCGTGTTAAAACAAACATTAAACAGAATTTAGATATAAAAAAGGAGATGATGTATGCTTGTCCATCACACTGCCATCGAAGAAAAAGTGTAAATATCAGACTTCTACAGGTTGTCCCAAGACCTTCAATAATGGACACATGTCCATATCTTACGACAAACTGTAAAACGCCCCCAAAATAAAATGTGATGATATTCAAATATAAGAACTATCGACCAAATCAGATAACAATGCAAAACAAGTAATACTTCAACATAACAACAATGACTTTTACTTAATTAAAGTTCCTGGTTTAAGCTAGGTACATAAAGTATGTGGAGGGGTTAAACAAGCTTGTGTGTAATCAACCCTCCCTAACCTGGATAGTGGTGTGACAAAACAACCTTAAAACCAAATTTTAGAAACTAACTGTATAAGATTTAATTTTTAAAGTCGATACATAGTACGCAGAAAATAACAAAGCAAGAGAAAGCACCGACCTTGGAAAATAACTGACAGCTAGTTCAAAATCCAGACACAGTTGATAAGAAATGTGGTTCACGTAAGCTACGACATCAATCAAAACAAGTATTTATAGCCAAAGAAAACAAGGCGTTGTGCAAGTGCCAAAATTTGAAAAAGTATCGACAACATGTAGAACCAAAATTTCACAAAATAATGACGGGAATTAGTTTTGTTTTAAATTATGCAACATAGAGTCTATGTCGATACCCCAAAAGACAATATTTAAAGATCTTAAAATAGTGTTATAAAGATAACCTTTATGTATACGTTTATTCAAGTACCTGACAAATCCCAATGGGGTGTGTTTAAATTAACAAGCTTAATTACTATATTTCCATATAAGTATGGGTGTGATATAATTTTATGCAGTTGCAACCAAACTTTTTTTTATTAATTGTATAAGTTTGAACTAACTTACGGTAACGAAATCCTTGACATAATAATTTGTTGTTTTGAATAACGGATGTTACTAGTCTGGATTGTATACTTTTATTTTATTTTACTTAAAATTAAGGTTCAATTTGTGTTTAGTTTTGTTTAAACATATTGTAATTGTAATCAAAATACAAAATGGATAAGACATAAGAAGAGCTTACATTTTCTTCTCTGTTCACAATTTTTGCAATAACATACGAGTCATGAAAATAAAATAACATAGATGATAAATATATTAAAAAGGAACATACTAAGGAAAAAAGAATGTGTCTGTGTGTAAGGGCAATTTGGTGAGAGATAATAGACGACGAGAATCTTTTGTAATCATTAACACTGTTTAATATAATGAAATACTGTCATTGTTAGGCCTAAAAGAAGTTCAAAGTCAATATTTCAGATTTGTGTAAAACAGGCATATCGTGGAATGTTGTAGTATAAATAAACGATATATCAGTTATAGAAAATATACTTATGTTAAAATACACAAAGAGTTGTCAATCGTCATTCTTACACGAAGACATAATCATTATTTGTTTGTATTCCAAGAAAAAAGTGGTTTCAAGATGTTGATATGCAATCTTATCCTACCCAAAATTGCTTAAATAGTAAAATAGTTGTTATATAAAATAGACTGAAAAGAAAGATGATGTAGCATTTAACCAATGATCAGCCAAAACTGTTCTATGTTTAGATTTATTCAAGGTGTGCTGCTTTACTATGTTGACTGAAATAGTTTGATTCGAGATAAATAAGTAAAGGTAGCTTTGCCACTCAACCAAATACTAAAACTTTTGTTGATAAAGACAAATTAGTAATGGGTCACAATTTCGGTGAATATCTATAAAGGCAACCTTACAAGACCCTTTCCTATTGTAAAATTTGTTTTAGATAGAAATGATTGTAAATTAAATATCATAAGTCTTGTAATATTATTGCTTGCCTTGTTTCACAACTTTATCGACTGTAGTTCCAGCTGTGTGTGCCATAAATCCTAGCACAGAGAAAATCACAAAACCCGCAAATATGCTTGTACCACAATTTATAACTGGAACAATCATAGCATCTCTACAAAATAAAAGAATTATAACAAGTAAGATTGCGCGTCAGAACTTCTAAATTATAAACTTGAATTTTGACCATAATAATATGAATATCGGTAAACACTTAACACCCAACTTAAAAACTATGGAATTTTAAGAATTTTTGTTATGGTTTTCAGAATCTATGTACAGTCCATAAAAGTAAGCGAAAAAATATCAACTATCCAGGAATCATAATAATAATTTCTTTCAGAATGCAAAATGAGAAAGTTCTCATGATTTATTTCCGTATCTTGTTTACAAAACGTTAACAAAATGTAGATCCATCCTGCCTAAGTAACTAGTACTAACAGACTTTTACCATGACTTTGGGAAAAACAAATATCCTTTACGTATTCAAATGAGACAAAAAATCTGCTGTCGAAAGTATTTTTTCGTGGACATCAAAAGTGCAAAAAAATTGTTTAGCCATAATAATATGTAATATATACTAATTGTTATATATGGAATTTTTTAAGTAACAAGCAATAATTACCTAAATTTCCTAAACACTTACCTAAATGCATTGTTATGAAAATCGTTGTAACTAGCCATAGTAATGAGACCACCCCATGCCATGCCTACGGAATAGAATATCTGCAATGCTGCATCACCCCATACCTATTTCATGAAAACAAAAATAAGTTTCTATCACTTAACAATAATGATTCCTGCTTTTTATATGTTTATGTGTCGTGTTCCGTCTTGTTCGTGTTCTCGAGATTGCCGTTTCTGTCGAATTTCCCCGTTTGTCCTGCTTTCGTTTGCTTCCATTATTAAGTTATCATTTTTCAAAAAAAAAAACAAAATCTCAAAAATTTTAATAGTTTATCACTGATTATTGATGGTGTAAGATATCAGATATCTCGAAAGAATAATAAAATTAAATGTAATATATGAACCATATATAATTTTACTTGGTTATCTTTTAGTTGAATGACAAAGATAACATTACGTACTTCAAAGTTCATCAGTTTTTCCCAGCGTGGGACTATATAGAACCAGACTCCATCTGCGGCACCAGGTAGCGTAGCACCTCTGATCAGCAATGCCAACAAAACCACATATGGAAATAGTGCAGCAAAGTGCATCACCTTCAAAATTCAAATAAATGGTTGTTTGAATTGTTCTTTAAATTGTTTTAGTTTATATTGGTATTTGGAGAAAAACGTTGGTCCTAAGGTTTAAAATTTGGCCTAGTAACTATCAAGTATTTAAAAATATCTAAGACTATTTTAATTCCAACCAATTTTTTAGTAGTAATTAGAAAACTTCTTTCTCATCACAAGTTTTGGACAAAAAATAATCTCTTTTTCTGTTACTCTTGTCACCATATCCCAAAATTTGAAATTAAGTTGAGGGTTTATTAACCTTGCATATATTATCAGTGTTGTAACTGGGTAACAAATTTTAGTGTTGAAGGGATATTTTTAAACTCAAAAGATGACCAAGCAGGTACTGAAGAAAGTCAATTTTTGCTCGATTGATTTGGTTAATAAAGCAGCTTTTTCTATCACAGAATGATTAATTCACTGATTACTGCTGAACTTCCAGCAGGCAACATTTCAGTAGTATTCAGGACGAGAACAAGTTAGCAGGCAATATATCAATATGTAAATTGTGAACAGAGGACCAGCAAAGGTAGGACAATTAGACTGCCACTGTAAAAATTACTGGTTGGATAAGGTCGGAAAATTTAGCCTTGTAACTGACCGCCTACTAACCATTCTAATGAGCTTTTTAAAATGGTCTTTAACGTGCTTTGAACGCGGCATTTTCCTATGTCCAAAACTCCTCCTTCCGGAGGGATTGTGAATTTTTTATCCCCCGCAACCAGGGATGACCTTTTAGAGGACCAATGCTTTTAGGACGGAAATAACTTCTGCCTTTCTCCCTCCGGCACAACCTTTGCAAAGGGAAGGTTTAGTATTTATACACATTGCAAAGAGATTATGATAGATACACGTTGTTGAAGACCATGTGGAGACCTGTAGATTTGTAAGTTTCGCCTGTTTTTCTCGTAGATGGAGGGTTCAATGATGTACATTATACCTTTTCATTTTCCCACTTAATTTCCATAAAATGTTCTGCGAAACCTTGACATGATTCTACTTAACCACAATTATCTGTGTTTTTCAGTCATGTACGGATAAGAGAATTTTAAAATTTTTATAATAATAATAATGAGAGATTAAACATGCATTATAGAAAAGAGAAAACAATAGATTTCGGTGGTTACACCAAGTGAAATGAAAATTGGAATATTATAATTCATTACTCTTCATGTAAGAATCTTTAATTAGAATTTAAATTCTACTATTTTTACATATTTTTACAAGGGACAAATAGTGTTGATATAATATGCGAGCGCATTTTACACGCTTATCCATGTTATATGCCTGTAAAAGGTGGTCTTTGAAAAATCAGGTGATAATTAATGGGCGGTTTTTTTTACTTTGATTGACAATGAGAAGTAAATATTCAGAGTAATGATAACAATAGTATTGTATAATCCGTGTAATATGCCAAAATATGGCATAAAAATGAAAATCAAATTGTGGGGAAAAGATGACTAAAAGGGAATGCATTATGCCTTCTAACTTTGGGACCTATTTTAGGATATTACACGTATATATGAATATAACCTATCGTCTTTCGTTAACAAAGAGTATTATTAATACGTATGAATTTTGTCCGCTATGCACAGAATAAAATCGTTAACATGGTAGCTTTCTAGATTATTTTTCTTCTTGTTGGCGAATTTATAATGAAAATCATACATTTTTGACGAGGGGGGAATTCAGCCTTGTCCGAAAAGTATTTACAGAACAATTGAAACCGCCTTCTTGGTAAAGCACACTCTGATATAGATAGAATTACACCTGTGACTCGGTGAAAGTTGTAGAGCAATGACAGTGATGAAACCATTGTCAGGCCAACATAATAAGCAAGGCTTCAGCAGTTATGTCCTACCAACTGCAACCGAGGCATACATAAAAAAACGAGCAAACATAATATAATGTATAAATTGAGAAGACTTTATCTTAAATATTCATAAGCAATTCAGCATTCAAAATAAAGTAAGTTTTTTTCTATACAACTACGTGCTGTATCATAGTAATAAATGCAATTTGAAGGAAGTCATTGGTGTGCAAACTAAGCCGACTCACTCCCAGAGTGAACAAAGCAGGAATTACTTTAAGTAAAGTTGGTGATTGAAAGGGTACGTTTACAGAACATTAAATTCAAAGGAGGTAATTGCGAGGGTAAAAACTTGATGCCCAATCACCTAAAGGCGGGACATAAAACAGATAGACAAGAAACTGAATTAACATGTAATATACTTCATAAAGTATATAAACAAAATGCAAATTCAGACACATGCTTTAACGGAACTTGAAGGGTATTTCCACGGGACATTGCCTAATAACATTTTATTTTATTGAAATAAACATTTATCGTACAAAAGCCAAGGTTTTTTAACATATAATTCATAGTTTTTAATCTGACGATAGGATCAGCGACCTTTTATATAATATGGTTAGAAGATTGAAACTCACCTTTCCCAGAACTTTGACTCCTTTAAACAAGCAAAGGAAAACACATAACCAGGCTAAGGATAGACAAATGAACAGCTGCCATCTTATAGTCCCACTATTTTCAATGCTGTCTGTGATATCTAGAACATGTCTCCTAGAAAGACAAATGTGTTTGATATGAGACATATGTAATCACCCCTGGACCAAAATCTAAATTCTGAACGCTTACTGTGCATGCTATATACAATCGTTATATAACAAAATCAATACAATGACTTCACGACGGGTGTTGCGTGCAAGACAGGGTACGTTTACCCTTCATGAAAACTTCATCCCAATCCTGCAATTAAAACGAAATCGTGGATTCCAAGCCTTTGTTTCTTTTGTTCACGTTTTATCTTTTAGTTTGATTCAAATTTGTCTTGTCTCTTTGGACTATGCACTTTTGATCTCTCATATGGGTATTCTACATTGGACTTAAAATGTAGTAAGTTCTAGTCACAAGAAAAGTGTAACGGACGGATGGACGGTCGAAGAAGACAGAATACCAGATTTTTTTAGAAAAAGCGGAAATAAAAAAACACGTAATTATAGTGCAAGCAATTTACATTTTGTAATATGAACCTTAAGAAAATAGCCGTGACGTAGGCTAAAAATATGATATTTCAAAGTTATCTTTTGACACAATTATCTTACAACGGTTAAAGATAGCAAAGTAGAACCACGGAAAATGTCAGTTGAGAAATTTCTGACATTCGCGGGTAACGACTCTTGTCGAGTTAGATTTCGATATTGTGTCTGAGATTCTCGGTCTAACTATCATTTAGTATTCTCACATTATAAATCTATGAAAACAAAAAAAACCCAGAAAACGTCTTTCTGTCATTATGCAACATAACAGAAATAAATCTGTGCAATCTTCCAATCATCAATCATTACAGACAAACACAATCTTTATGATGTTGATAATTAAACGTCGTTTTCTCAGCGAGAATTTTAAGATCAAGGGATAAGATACCGATGCATCATAGAAAACTAACACTGAGACAAGTACTATAAAATGCATCAAAATCGAATAAAAAAATTAGAAAAAGAAAACATGAAATATAAAAAAAAATATTTTTATGGCTCTCTTGGATTTTGAAAAATGGATATATTTTTTGTCATTTTCATGAGAATTTAGCTAAAACAACGCTATCAGAATCGAATAAAAAATATTAATTCCGAAAAGGACCGTTTTTGTTTTTTCGACACCTGTTACCCTCAAAGCAGTAGTGATAATATAGAACGCAGAAATATACAGACAGCCCAAAAGTTAATCAAAGTTTACTTTCGTTTTTTGGATATTCATTGTTTTTTATTTGACAGAAAAAAATGTTTGGATGTTTTATTTGGGGTTCTAAATTCATTTAAGTTTATATATCATCTTTAATTAATTTTGAAGCCAATAAATTCTAATACATGTTCAATTAAGTTCATTCCAGTAAAATGGAGAGCCTAGGAATGTCTCAATGGACTAAAGCCCCTTACAATCCAGGCCCGGTCATCTTGAAACACTGCTCTGTCTGCAAGAGCTTGATTCTGGAATGGTAATGCATAGCTGCCAAAAGTATTTAGTCAAAAACCTGTAACCGCATTCTACCGTCCACAGGCTTCAACAGAAACCGACTTCCATCGGACCAATCGATTCCCATTCAACTCCGAAGGTTCCAGTGCCGATGAAGTCTTGACCGCTGTAGTCGTGCCTAACCGTGTCTTCCAACCAATTATGGACGTTTCGCTGATCTACGATCACGCTACTGAACTACAGTTCTTATACTAATGCGACCGCCATATGCCACATAACTCGTAATTGCACTGCTGTAGAAAATGGCTGTAATTGGGCTTGATGGGCAAGGAAACGGTCTACTCCAGTAGTCGTGTTTCGGTGTCGACCGGATCTTGGCCGGTCATTGACGGACCTTGTCTGTTAATGGCGTACTAAAAATCTGTTAACCAATTATACACTCCAAAATTCGCTACTATTCTGCGATAACTTATGCTGGCGCTCTTAATGCCAACCACTTGCAGTCGTTTGGCGATACTCATTTTCGTCTTACTATTTTAAATAGCTTTGTTCAAATGATTATTTCAAGAAAGATGAATTTAATCAGTTAAACCAATTGTTTTTAAATTTGGTTGCACGATTTTAGGTGATACAGGCTTTTGAAACTTGATTTAAATTTTCGATAGTTTATCGATTGGCACCTTACCTGCATATTTTACGAAGGTAGTGGTTGTCAATCTCAAGTTCGTGAATTAGATGTTTACTAAATTCTCTTTAAAGAAAACATATAGGAAGATATTTTGGTGATGCTTAACTTTTGAAGAACTGTTTAGTTTTTCCTCAAGGGTTTTCACTGAAAGAAACTTATCAAGCCTTACTCTCCCATCAGTATGGCTAGATTCCCAATTTAGAAACAACAATGCTCGAGATCGTCCTGTTTTTTTTTTTTTTGCGTTGCCCGCTTTTAGTTTTTTGTGGCTGTTTTTCTGTTTTTTCTTGGTCCGGTTCTCAAGTTTGTCATATCCGTCGACTTCACCCCTCTTTGCTGGCTTTTCGGTTTCCTCTCGTGTCCTCTTCAAAAGAGTTGCAGCACTATATTGAATTGGTATGATCTGTTAAACCCATATATCTTCTGTTAGAGAAACAACCACGATATCATTTACCATAACTTAACATGATCGCAATTCTTGGGGTCTTATAAAGAACTTAAAACAATTGAAATTAAAATAAAATACTTACTCCCAAAATTCTTCACTGGCGGTGACTTTTGTTTGACCCGTCTTAGTGATATTTAGCAATGATGAATTAGCTGATGAATTATTAATAAATATATATTTTAATCCACCGACACAGTTTTCTGTATTCCATTCATTATCACAGTTACTCCATGGCAGCACTGTTTTGAACGACATGAACAGGTAATAAATTATCCAGGCTATTATCACGTTATAGTAGATACACACTATAGCAGAAACTATCACCATCCCCATTCCAACACCTGAAAACACAAAGAAATATCACGTTATAACAGATACTCACTTTAGCGGAAACTACCTCCATCTCATTCCAACACCTGAAATCATAAAAAAGTATTACGTTATAACAGATACACACTATATAGCGAAAACTAACACAATCCCCATTCCAACACCTGAAAACACAAAGATGTATCACATTATAGTAGAAATCATTATATCTGAAATTATCACCGTCACAGAAAACACAAAGAAGTATATATCATATTTTCTTGTCAGGTTGTTAATTT
>JAULBM010333877.1:0-22927 GCA_032357055.1 Geukensia granosissima
CTGTGTCCAACACATTATTGTGTCAAGCAAAATAGTGTGTCCACACTTACTCAAAAGATCTTTTGTTCACCTTTCACTTTTCAACGTGCTGCGGTCGTATTATGTGCTTGCGAAGCACCTCTGTTATACCTCAGCAAACAAAGTTTTACACTGTCTGTCCATCCATCCAACCATCTATCCAAATTCATTGTAAGTGCATCTCTCCTAATTTCTTCCATGGATTTCAATGAAACTATACATGAGCATTACACATAATGTGTAGATATGCTCATTCCAAAGGCAGATTATCAATGGATAAACATGAGTATCTTTTGTATTTTTTGCTCATGGTATATCCTGTTTTTGTAGCTTTACCTGATTGTGTCTCTATATCAGTACATCACTATTCCACACCCAATTGATGGCCCTGCACCCTCAGTTATGCAAGAATGATCACTTGAAGTTTTATGCAAATAGTTTCTACATTATGCATAAGCCATCACTTTCTGTGAAGGCCCTGCTCCTTCTTTCAAGCTGCAGAAACAGGCAAGACATGTGTTTATTATGTAAAAGGGGTCAAAGAGTAAAAAGTAATTTTGCAGGATATGAAATATAATTATTGATCCAGTTATATTACTGTGTCCAACACATTACAATACTACAGACCCTGTGGAGAGATTTTTGTTATTAAGGACATTAAGGATATTGACACTTTTGAACTGAACAGATACCAATTAAGAGTCGTGTCATGTTTGTGTATTTACATTGCCGAAAAAGTCAATGATAATTAAATTTGCAAATTTTTGCCTTAGAATATTTAAAAATTAAAACGAATGGGTAGGTGCTTCATCCACAAGGAAAACAGATGAAATTTACAAAACTAGGGTTGAAACTCATTTTAATGTCTGTTTTTGCTATTCAAACAGGATTGAAAATTATGATTTTTTAAAATTAAAAAATATGAGGTTAATATCATGGAGACCACAAAATATTCAAAAAAGAAAAACAATTACATCCTCTAACATGATGTCAGTGGATTGAAACAATATGAGGTATAAGATATAAGTATGACATCAGAGGACACAAATCTGATTCTGGCAAAAATAGATGTGGGCATGATGTCACAGGACACAGATATGAGTCTGGCAAAAATCTACAGACATATATTTGAGCATATGATGATTTAGTTATGAATTAATGACTAGACACAGATATGAGGAGAGGACACGGATCTGAGTCTTGCATATATATTATAGGACAGGTAACACTAGGTCACTGTATAGGTCTTGCTATACAGTTCAACATTTTCCATTGAACTGGTAAAAAAGCAATGTTCGGGTACCGATGCACACATGTTATACCTTGTTGGAAAGGAAATTTAAACAATTTTTTTAAATCAGTTGCAAAAATATGGTCATGAGCATTGACTTTTTTCACAAAATCTATCTGATTGAAGTGTCATGAAATCCATGTTTTCATCAGAAGGATATTTTTTAACAAAAGAGACTTTCCATGGCCTGTTTACTGAAATTACTACACTGAATTCTTATACCAAGAACACTTTTGCTATAAATTTCCAATAACCACATATATTTAACTCTTAGAATAACATATCACCTTCACATAAACAGGAATATAACTATTTTTTAAATACATAACACCCTGCCAGAGCATTTCTTATGTTTTGATGGAACTATTGTGTCCATGGTCCATTCCAGGTAAACTGTACAGTGAGACCTATATTATAGAGCAGGTAACTCTAGAGCACTGCATCTGAGTATTTATATGCAGTCCGTTGACCAATGAGATTTCTCTATTTCACCTCAACATATGATTGTTTGTTTGTTTGATTGGGGTTTAACGCCACTTTCAACAATACTTCAGTCATATCCCGGCGATCAGTTTTACTGGTGGAGGAAGCCGGAGTACCCAGAGAAAACCACCGACCTTGGGCAGGTAACTGACAAACCTTATCGTGTGCGATGCGAGCTAAGTTCAACCTGTCTTTGTATGTCAAAAAGTCAGGCGAGAAGTGATAGGCTACAGTGATCTGTACAGGTAAGTTTAAATTAACTTCCTAGACCACTTGGCCACCCAGGTCCCAAACGTATTGCGTAAAAGATATATATTGTTGTCCTTTAAAATCATTGTTTTATTTGAAATATTACACTCGTATTTGTAATTTTATTTATGGCGAGGTGTTTGTAAAATTTCATTCTTGAGTAAGGTAATTTTAGCTCAAAAGCTAGGTAATGTTAACTCCACTAAAACTTGGCTAAATAAATGATGATGAATTTGGTTAAATTGTGCTTAAAACTTTTAGTGTCGAGTTATTAAATGGTTTAGCAACATTCTAGAAAAGCATAATCGTTGGTTAATAATTGATCAAAGCAGGAAAAAACATCACCGCAAACTTTAAAGCGAATTACCAAAACCATCATATATGTCTTAGTGTAATTAAATTATAACCCGGTCTAGTAACCTTTAAACCATCTGGGGTCTGTGTAATAATGGCTTAAAGAAGGTTTCAACAGTAAAATATATTATGTTTTCTTCTATTTTAATACTCAACCAAACATTCTTGTAAAGTAAGCAAATTATTAAGCATTTAAATTAATTCCCATGTAGTCCCATTAAATAAAAGTTGATTTTGCTAAATTATTTATTTTTATACAATGCAGATTAATTAAAATGATGTGATTGATGAAAAAATGATTAGAGAAATAGATCTTCAGTGTACAAAACATGTATAATTAAAAACGTGAATTGCGTTTATTTGTAATCAGAAACACAAAGCCCGCATTGCTACTTGAGGCAGGTAATTGCCTTGTCCATCATGATGAAGGTTATGCAATGGCAAAAACTACAGCAACATGTCTAAAAAGCTTCCACAGATTAACACAAAATAGGCATTTTAAAAAGTTTAAGATTATTGATATATGCTATTAATAATGCGTTCTAGTACCACATAGCCTGGGTTCCTGGCCAGTTTGCCTTCGCGTCGATTATACAGTGAGCCAGGACCCCAGGCTACAGAACCGCACTGTTCTGGGCAACAATTACATTTGCCCTGTGTCATTGCGGGATGAATACATTTGGAGAGATCAATTAAGCGTTTATCATCAGTATCGTTGACAAATATAAGAGACTTTTACGGTTTATCTATTTGTAGAGTATCGTCAGTCT
Organism: Geukensia granosissima; assembly: GCA_032357055.1. NCBI lineage: Eukaryota > Metazoa > Mollusca > Bivalvia > Mytilida > Mytilidae > Geukensia > Geukensia granosissima. Next base: position 3,166 of record JAULBM010333877.1, read on the forward strand.
ATGGTCTCTTCTGTATTTGAAAGGCCACCTTTTTCGTTCCCCATCCTTTAAAGATTTTTATCATGATTGAACTTTATTTTAGAAGTTACTTGTCTAAAAAAAGCTTCTTTTGCTTCTCACAAAGGATGAACTCTCAATAAAAAATGGAGTGTTTTGTGATGATTTAAATGCAATCTATTTGTGAAAGTAAGTTCTACGTATTTAAGTTCTACGTATTTAATTGATCTAACTGCATCATCGTGACCAAAAGGTTGGTATTTTTCTACCATGCTTTCTTTTTGTTTTACACTGAAAATAAAGTTCGTTTGTTTATTTTGAGTTTTTGCAGTCCATTGTTTGAGCGTTTTTACAGAGGCGGATTCAGATTTTTGGAAAACAACGCTGCTTCTTTTATGGACCTCTCAATTCATTAATTCTCTCGAATTCAAATGGAGATTTAGACCAAAATTTACCCCAACATTTTTTCTTTTTTTTTATAATTTTTGTGTTTTAAAGGGAGCGGCATCCTTGTCCACTGGATCCGCCCTACCGTAGGTCGTTTTGTAATATGTCAACACCTTTCCTCTTGATGGTATCCATACATTACTGAACACTTAACTTTTTTATTAAATAATATAGATGTGTTCTTGTAACTGATTTTGAAAGTAATTTGTTTCTTTTTGTAAGAGAATATAGGTTTTAATTTAAATTTAATTACTGAGTTCTTAAAGTTAACACTTTTGTTTGAAATTAATGACTTAATAGTCAAAATTGAAGTACGATTAGTTCATTTTGCACATTTTGCAAGAAGCATAATGAAACTTTTTCTTTTAATGCTTTTTAAAAAAAATATCCACACCTACAAGATTCTGGCTATGCAATAAAGTACGTGGCAGGATTCAAATTCTGTCTTATAGCGCGCAATCCACCCCTTACCTTTTATTGTGGGGTGAAAAAACCAGACAGAACCTATTCATTCTGTTACGTCTTTTTTTGTTCGGTTAATTCCTGCTTTCATTTTCTTCGATCCACGAAAAGCAACTGTGAATGAAATATTTCAGTTAAAACATACATTCTGTGCGTGTGTGTGGAATTGTTGGATACAGAACAGTCATATTAAACGTTTCTAATGTGTTTCAAAAGACTTTAGATATTAAAACATCCGTTATTGTCTGGTCCTTTAGGTGGGTTGAATTAATGCTTTGTGTTAAAACTAAGTACAGTATAGGCTAGGCGAAAGTAAAATGAAGAATGTGGAATTCAATTTGCTAGCAAAGAAAGCTAGCTTGTGGTCAACGATAGTTAGCAAGTGTTTAAAACGGCTTTTAATTTGCCACCAATTTGTCAGCAAATTGATTTGTTTTATATAGCTCTCGCCAGGACGATTACGTATTCGTCACATTGACTGTGTTTCAAACATTTTCCTTCAAGTGCAATTAACTTAAAGCTGATTTAAGCTAATTGTTTAAAATGGTTGACATTCAAATATTGCATAACTATGAAAACAACTATTATTTGATCAAACGCTTTCATGGTCGGGTTGCCGCTGATTAAATATCATCAATAATTTTTAAAATTGCACTTTTATGAAATCATTTGATCAACGGTTGGGCTTTGCCATTCATATTGTTTTTTATATTATAAGTATAAAAGTGAGTCAAAGTTTGCCTTTTTATACGTATTTTCGTTTTATTTGCTAAGGACATATTGAGATCTCATTACGATGAGTGGTATTCCATCAGTTACCTGCCCAAGGCCGGTGGTTCTCTACGGGTACTCCGGCTTCCTCCACCAGTAAAACTGACCGCCGCGACTGAAAAATTGTTGAAAGTGGCGTTAAACCCCATTCAAACAAACAAACATCCTTGTTGAAAACCTCCCTTTTTACGGAGATTAACTATTGTGTCCTTGACATTTGCCCCATATTTTCTTCTATATATTTTGTATTTCAAACTTTGAAACATAATATTTATTTTCAAATATGAACGTTTAGCATAGATAATATTTTTTATTTCAAATATAATTTTTTAACTTTTCCAGGCCGTGTATTAATTGTTTATAGAAAAGGGAGATTTGGTATTATTGCCAATGAGACAGCCAATCGAAACTAAATTACACTTAAGTTTAATAATAATAATAACTATAATATTAATAATAATACTCATAATATAATTATCAAAAAAGATTTACACCACAAATAGAGCTAAAAACGGCTCACAGATATATAAAATGTGAAAGTATTCACATGTAACCAGTACCGAACGATTGTAACCTTAAACATAAAAACAGTAGCAGAAAAAACACCAAATCATCGAAAAACGCTAGATCTTGTGAAGGGACATCATTGCTGTCTGAATACCTCAAACTGAGACCCGTTTCATCCAACGAAAAAATTCTAATGCATTAATTCTTTTTAAATAGAAATTCTTTAGGTGTAAAAATCCGAAATATTCAACATCTTCTGCCTAATTGGGAAATGGTTCCTTTACCCATTTCCTTAACCCATTTAAGTGGTTGTGGCTAATAAGGTTCAATACCGATAACACATTTTTTATCTATTTATTTTTTCTTGTGCAATATTTTTTCGATAACGCCAAAATATGCATTCTACTATTTTCTGTTTTTGTCGTCGATTAAATATAATTCCGATTAAAAATTCTATCAAAAAGACTTAAGGTATAGCACACATTTTATCATTAACCACGACATCCCAGTACATTTGTATAAAAGTTGGTTATCGACCATTAACACATTTGTTGGAATAGTAATTTGTTAAGAGGAGTCAGCAATAACGGTTCTTTCCCTGCCATATTGTGGAAATAACTTAAATAATATTTCCCATCGACTGCCCATTACTTTTGCTCTTTCCTCCACTCAATAACGTAAGGAAGACCATAATTGACAAAAAGGATTAGCCTATTACCGTATTATTCCTATTTATCAACTGTAATTTGTAAATAGTTCGACAGAACGAAGGACAGTTGGTAATTATTCATTATTTATTAAATACATTGGAAGAGAGAGCAAAAACCACATTTCTGAATATCTGTTGTCGTCTGTTGACGTATGGCTGATCGTTAATGACAACGTTGTCAATGAAATAGAAAAAGTATTTGGTTATCAGAGGGTAGTTCGTGTAAGTTAGAGACCACTTATTTTATGCATGCCTCATAGATTTTCTTGATATCGGTTATCATTAGAAATGCAAAAGTTAATGTTTTTCCAAAGCAACAAAATTGCTTAAGTAACTCCTTTAAACAAAAGAGATGGGTTTATGCTAAGCAAAATTGACTTTAAATAATGTTAAAAAGACAATATTAAGCCACATCTGGTATAGTTCTCTAAAATGGTTTCACACTGAAGCTAATGCAGGCTATTCATCTTGCTTTCTAACACAATATGAGAATATGTGATCACAGGAAATTGGAATCCTTGCTGGTCCGAAATTAACTTATTCCGAACCTATTTCAAGCTGTACGAAAGCCTCAAACTGAAACACCATATCAATCAACTTTAACATAATAATGTACGTACAACTACTGTACAGACAGCTCACTTCAGATCTGAATTTCTTTTAATGTTATAAGGCTATATTTTCCATGAAAAGGTCCTAATCTTAAGGGCCATCAGGTTGACATTACCTCATTCGGAAGCTGCAACTATTGTTTTTTGGTTCTTTGGGTGCTTGCCCACTAATTCTTTAATGTTGTTTGACTTCGAAAGTTGCCAGTTCGAGGTACGATTGCACGAACGAAGGATTACAAGTGTCATGAAAGATAACAGAACAAGCCTTTAAACAGGGATTCACCCACAAATTCCGTGGTCGTCACATTTCTCAATTTTGCAAATAATGTGGACACTTGTCTCAGAAATTGAATATTTTCTTTTTACCGTCATCAATTCATACGTTTGGTTTCTAAAATTGACCAATCTCACGCGTATTTTTGTTTTTCTCCTGAGCTGTATCTTGTCGACAGATTAAGCTAATTACCAGAAATCATTAACTGAGCTATTGAAACCTTATGTATCTATCTGCTCTTATCAATAAAAATAGTACCTTCATTCATACATACATAATCTCATTCATCATGTTTTTGTTCTCAATCAATTATCAATAACAAATGACATAAAAATTCATGTACACGTTATTGTAAACCTAGCTCAGGTGGGCAGTAATCTTATAGTCGTCTCAAGAACTTAATATGATTATTTTACCATTGTATCTTTTGCTTCAGTTATGGCTTGACCAATCAATAAACATGTCTCTTTATGCAGTTCACATTTTCCAATTTTCTTGCTTTTATTTTTTTTCAGTCGTGTCTATTCAAGTCATTCTTATTGTGTTGATTAAATTATATTTAAATGTTTCAATTAGTAGAGAAAGAAAATCAAATTAAACTGATGAATTTTGAAAATACTTGAAATTGCCGTTTCCTGTTTCTGGTAGCGAAAACACAATATTCCCTAAGCTCTTAATCAAAACTAGTCAGCAATATTCACAGCAAAACCAGAATGACACGCACAGCTGTTTGTCATTTGAATGCAAATAGACACGATAAAGGAGTTTCTACTTTAATTCCTTTACAAAATTTTAAGATTAAAATGACAATATATTATTTCCTACGGATTTATTGATTCCGCTGCATAACATTAAGGTCGTATTTATTCTAGTTGTGCCTATACACGTAATATGAGACGTCATCAACACTTGGCATACAAATGTATATGACAACTTATTTTAACGTTAAACTTTCGAGTGAGGAAGGTTGCGGGTTCAATCCAAACCTGGGTTATTGACCCAAAAACATTAAATTTGTATGGTCGGTCTGGTCAGGTAAGGCCTTCTAAACTTTTATTTTGAACATCCAGATCAGCGTGTCAGTCCAGTATAATGCTTGGTTCCTCCACCATTATCACTCATATTAATTTTAATGCTCTCATCTAGAATTTGCATACTGATTATTACAGCAAAACTCAATCGACCAATTAAACAATCGTTACATTACCCCGTTTATTTAAAGGACGCGTGTGCAGTTTCGAAAACGTTTGATCACCATAGCAAAAATTTAAACAGGGAGCGTATGGTTATGGTGTGTTTTTTTTTTTTTTTTTGGCCTCAAAACTAAATTAAAATAAAATGTCTGCCAAATCATTTTTAATTTGTCACGGAACCAATGTAAGGCAACCTATATAAACAAAAAACTTTTTGGTTACTTATAACGCTTAATATTGAAAGGACATAAACTCATGTACTATAGATGATTAATCTTTGACCAATGCCATAAAGTGATCATTCAAATCTTGAGAGCTTTCAATTAAAATAATGAAAACTTTTTTAATAGTCTGTCCGCGTGTCGAAATTAATTTCAACGTGACTTCCGGCGGCAGTGAATATGACAATTAAATGATGATCACTTCATCTCTTGAGACACACGATCTATACAAGTTATACAATAAGCTCGTTTATGAAACGGATGCGGAGTATTAAGATCATAGTATAGCTATACTAGCAGATTACAGAAATGCAACACTATTTTTAAAAGGCTTATATTTCAACATTTGTAATCCAACACACATAATCATGTGCTGCGCATATCAATTGTTAAACGCAGTAAGTTCTTTATACTGCAATTTGACATGTTGCTGTATCGCTAAAAAATACATGAAGAAAAACAATGTAGAAAAGCCAAACAGTTCAAAAAAATTACCAAGTACGATTTTAAATATTGTTAGTATTTTGTAGCTATACTTTACAAAATGATGCTTCAAAATTTCCATCCCAGACTGAAAAAAGCTCCCAACTGTATTATGGAAGAATTACGGGTTTATAAAAAAATCAAGCACATTAAAAGGTTACGATTTCTTTGAGTCCCTTCAGATTTTTGATAAAATGTAAAACGAAACGATTCAACACATCTTCATTAAATTATAGATGAAGAAGGTCTCATAATCATGCTATTCAATATAACGAATAATTCAGATAAAATTAAAGTGGTGTATCATAAAGCTTTGAACCAAAATCAAATCATCGCTGGTCTGTGATGCTGAAATTAAGCTTCCGGAAGAATACTTGAACCGCAAAAATTAGATTTTGAAATTTTACAATTACATTAACAATTATTCAAATTTTCTTAATTTGTTTTCATATAACTTCATTGGATTTGTATCTTTTTGCCTGTTCGTACTAAAAAAATGTAAATAATCAATGTATTATAGAGTCAAAATCCATATAAAATTTAAAGAAGAGAAAAGATTCCGAATGGGCAAACGTCAAGTAAACTTAAGTCTTGACGAAGTAAGCATGTTCTGATAGAAAACAATAATGTTGCAAGTCCTATTATCTCCAGGTACCTATTATTGACACTTTTTTTAAAATAAAAGTTTGAAAATTAAATACCGCTAGATACATCACTTGAAGAATCAAATTCATATTGTTTTTGGTTTCTTCAAACTGAGTTTAAATGCTATACTTCCGGTACCAATAAAAATGCCGGTTAATTCCTCCAACAATGGCACACCCACCCGAAGTTGGTATATGTTAATCTTATGATTGTCAAATCCAGGAAGTCATTTTGGATGTCGCGCTCTGTGGACGACTTGTATCATTCGGGAATTACGTTTAAGGATTCTAGGATATTTAACTTCAGCTGTATTTATTCGTGGTTGTTGGACATGATTACTTGTACTTCCTTGACAATTCTTTCTGTTTCACAACGTCCACTGACTACCAATTGCGCACAATTTTAAAGAATTCGTTGTAATCACTCCCTTGAATACTAGTAGTTGCTGGTCATTTAATGACAAATTTTTCAATTTTGTAAATGAGAAAATAATTTAATGAGTTCTGTATCGGATGTTTGTATATAAAATACAACTTAAATCAAAATTAGTAACTCAGCTTTTTTTCATAAATTTGCTACCATTTTAGTCTTTTACAATGCCATTTGCTTAATTAAGACTTGTTTTTGGATTGGTGGTTTAAATATTTAGCAACCCTCACTTCAATACTATGTTCGGCATTTTAGAGGAAAATAAAATAAAAAAAAACCAGGAAAAATGAAATTTGAAAAAATATATTTTCATTTAACGATTGCCTTCGCAGTTTGCATCAGGGCTTTTCATGACTGTCTGCTCGTTCAATGTCAGTTGTACAAAATTACCATATATGGTGAAAGGGGAGATTATTCTTATTTAACATAGAAAAGTAGTCAATCATATTGAAAATGAAAATTATCTCCCCCTATTTATGGTATCGTTTTACAGGTAGAAAATACGAAAGATGTATTTCCAACATTTGGACCCTAGAGCACTGCTGACGAGTTATCAATCAACGAAATGACCTTACAGTGCATAAAATTGTCACACATTGACCTCAAAGGATGTAAGGATTCCTCTTAAATTTCCCGAAAAAATAATTCGTCGATGTCTTTTTCCATTACATTTCAATTGAAGACTTTAAATCTATATCTTGTACTTAAAGCTCTTGACTATTTAGCAACCAGTATAGAATCAATGTAGACAAGGTAACATAATAGACTTTCAATAATGAACATTCATAATATAGAAAATACGCACCTATTCATGAATGGAAAATAACAACTACGTTTATCTTATCTTAAGCAGTTTCTTTATTGTAAGTAAATTAAATTCTTACTAAACGATATATTGAGATTCTTACATTATTAGCCATTGATAATCGTATTTTGTACAATTGATAGATTTAAACATTCCAAATCTGAGCATTGTCAAGCAAATTTGACGGTTTAAATACCCAGATTGTAGCAATACGATGACTTATGTTATAACAAAGCAAGATAATTGTTTCTCTAATTATTAAACAGTCAGGATTACTACCATATATTGAATGAGGTCATGAGAATTAAATTGCCCTAAAACTCTTCATATTTGTCTTGGTAAAAATCTGAGCATGGAAATTTAAGAAATTGCGAATTTGAATACAATCCCAAAGTCTTCTCGGATTTTTACCTGCAACCAAATGAACTTTTCATACCTTAAACAATAGAGTTCAACATTTTTTGCAAAATATGTGAAATTCTTTTGAAACATTGTTAAATAAACCTTATGGCTACTTAGAGTGGGTCAAAAATTAAAATTGGAACTTTCTTAATTTTTAATTTTAGAAGTATGTCCAAATTTATTACACATTTCCGTTTTTGGTAGTGTTGTTGACTGTTAAATGGCGCCATTTTAACGTTTCAGTTAAAATATTGTCAGAAAACCCCAGTTAAATACCGACGCCGTCAATCAAAGTCCGTTTACTGCACTTTGTGTTGATAATAAATTCATACTGGTTGATAATCACTTTTTAAAAAAGAGCAAAAGGCGTGAAAACCGTTTAACATTTGATGTCATCCCACTTGTCCAACATTTGTAAAATACACGTAAATAAAGGTGAAAATATATAGAGCAAGTGGGAAGAAATACAATAGATAATTGCTATCACAAGAGTAGATCAAAGGATATCAATAGTCTGTTTTAATTGTATGAAAATAAGTCACATTCAAAATGCATAGAACACAAATTTTATAAAAAAGAAAATAATTTATTCATAGGATAACCTTATTTATTGTTTTTGTTTTATTTATTTTTTATAACTGAACTTTTCAAATTGTTTCCTAAACAATAAAGCATCTTTTATTGGTATCAATTTACTTTACAGAGTTTAATACATATGACAATTAAAATCAGTTTTATAGACAACAAACAGTAATTGTCTGATCACTCACTAAGATATTAGATCTTCGATCGGGTTCTTGGCACATTGACATTTAGAAAGAGATATTTTTAAAAAGTTAAGAAGTCAACCCATTTACGTTAAGTTTTATGATGTTTGTTGAAAATATATAAACACAAAGGTCACTGGAGAAGATTTTATCCAAGGATGTTTTTGATAATAGAAAATTGATTTCTGACTTCGGAGCACCTGTACTTGCAATTGCTCTATGAATGAGTTCGTTCGTGCATTTCAAGTTTTTGTTTTTAGTTAAAATATATGTGTCATGATCCATTTTGTTCGTGTTTTTCGAAATTGCTGTGCTTTTCATTCATCCCTTTTGTCTGCCCCTTCGTTTTTCTTTCGCTTCCTCTTTGTTCTCTTGGGTTTTTTGTTTGTCTATCTTGTCTTGTAGATTATGCATCTCTGCTCTATCACTATGGTAAACTACTTACACTCATACAAGTATATGTTTATAACTATACAGCCTTAACTTCTACTTGTAACTTTATTTCTTGAAATAAGTGGTGTTATGGTTAGCGTGTTTGCCTCGAGTGCCGGTCATGGAGTCGATCCACAGCTGGTTCAAACCAAAAGAACAGAACCGGTAATTATTGTTTCGACCTATGGACATGTCGTTAAGGAGTAAGACCAAAGAACGCTCGGTCGACGAAAAGTCAGAATGATATGGTAAAATAGGTTGTTTTCCTTCAAACTGTTACTTTTTGAGCTAGGAAGTTGTAGAGTTCAGCATTTCTGTCTAGAACAAAACAGGGTCTAGTCTTCATCCTCTTTAATACTCCCAAATCCTGAATTTGTCACTGGACCTGAAGCAAAATTCAATCAACCAATCCTATTTCTTGTCATCTTCGTAATATCTGTATATCGATTTTTCTCTTCATAAACTAAACTACCAATAGCGAATGATAAGCAATAGTTCTATTGAAAAAATATACATATTGTTAATGTTGTTTCCGAATTCCTTTTTTCTTTAGAATACACATTCTAAATATTTATGAAGTTTTGATAAAGTTCCGCAAACTTGATAATCACATGCAATTAAGAAAATTTCCGGTCAATAAGAGAAGATAAATAAATAATCAATGACTTAAAAGATGCTGCATGTTGACCTTAGTTGTAAATGTAGATGAAATACTTCATGCAGGTTAATCAGTACAGTTTACATTGGATAACGCTATTCTGAGCTGATGCAAATTCAAACTGCTATATTTTTTGTCCCTACCTATCTCTCCCTCGTTTAAGTGGCAGTCGAGAGTCGTTGCCCTGTTGTGTCACATCCGCACCCCACCATCGGAAATTTTGATATTTTTTAACTGAATATACATATATAATTGCCACTGGACGTTAAGCAGCCAACAGTCAGTCGGGTAATTTAGAGGCACCAAGAAACCGTGTAGTTAAAAAGATGCCAGACCTATAGTTGATTTATTAATTAGGTAGTTTCGAAAAATATTTTTAGGCGATTGTTTTTGATAGACTGTTCTAACATCAGAATACAGTCTTCAGTCAAAATACTCGGAACTTGTAAAACTTTCCCTATTTTTTCAACTTAAACTTAAATTGTTGTGTAGACTTTTCTTGGTATACTTTCAACGATTTTGTGCCATCAATTGAAGAATTAATTCAAGATTTTTTGTTTATCTACTAGTGCATTTCGGAATAGCAGTGCGTTATTGTTATTATTTTTATTCAGCTGAATTATACAGTGAACATTTCGACTTTATTTTTTTAAAGAAAATTCAACTTACACATATTTATAGTTAAATAAACAAAGAACTATTGGACATTCTGCATTTGATGGTATAACATTTTTTAAAAATTGACCAAGATTTTGATGTGCACTAATTTTACCCCCCCCCAAAAAAAATCAAAATTTGGTAAAAATGATAGAGTAATTTTGTAATTCCGAATACTTTTGACTGAAGACTGTACTGTACCTCTGCAAGAAATAAAATGCTTGCGGTTCAAAACGACAACCCGAATCAAAATGACAAAACTTAACAAAAAAAGACAAAATTCCTCACAATGGAGGCGATTTGTATAAAAAAAACGGCGATGTGTTTTAAGTGAATCGGATGTTTAATAATCTTCTCGTTATTTAGATGCTATTATGACTTTGGTCACAATGGTTATAAGAATTTATAACATTTGTTGAGTTTGACATTTCTTTTCCAGGAAAATTTAAGAAATAAACGTTCCAGTAGACTTTTAGAAGAATTAAAGAAATGGCCTTTAACCACAACACCAATTACACCTTTTGACCGGATATCCGGTTTAAATCATCATCACAATGGTATAAGGGAAATAACAGACGAAATTAACTGGACAAAAGCTAGACAACTATATGAGAAAATGCTAGATGCAGAAAATGGTTCACTTGAATCCGAGATTCTAGAAAATTTATCACCCGATGATCAAATAGTGTTAGAAGATACAATAAATCCAAATGATATAGAGGAACTCCGAATGTTTTTACAATCAAAACTGGATGAGGAGAACAAAGATAAAAGAGGTTTAGATACTCTTGGAGGTATGAGCTATTTTAAACGAGGTCTAAATACATTAGGAAGTATGGGATTTCACGATTTTAAAAAACGAGGTTTAAGTACACTTGGTAATATGGGATTTCATGATTTTAAGAAACGAGGATTAAATACACTTGGTGATATGGGATTTCACGATTTTAAGAAACGAGGATTAAACACACTTGGTAATATGGGATTTCACGATTTCAAGAAAAGAGGATTAAGCACACTTGGTGATATGGGATTTCACGATTTTAAGAAACGAGGATTAAATACACTTGGTGATATGGGATTTCACGATTTCAAAAAACGCGGATTGGACAGACTTGGGAACATGGGATTTCATGATTTTAAGAAAAGAAGCCTTGATAGTTTAGGCGGAATGAGTTTTCATGGATATGATAAACGAGGACTTAATACTCTTGGAGGAATGGGATTCCATGATTATAAGAAAAGAGGACTTGATACTCTAGGAGGAATGAGTTTTCACGGATATAAAAGAGGGCTTGACAGTTTAGGTGGTATGGGATTTCACGATTTTGGAAAGCGTGGTCTTAGTACTCTAGGAAATATGGGATTTCACGATTTTAAGAAAAGGGGTCTAGATACTCTGGGTGGTATGAGTTTTCTGAAGCGTGGACTAAGTACTCTTGGTGGAATGGGATACCATTATTATAAAAGAGGACTAAATACACTTGGAAATATGGGATTTCACGATTTTAAGAAAAGAGGTTTAAATACTCTTGGTGACATGGGATTTCATGATTTTAAACGTGGTCTAAATACCCTTGGAGATATGAGTTTTCATGACTTCAAAAGAGGATTAGATACTTTGGGCAATATGGGATTTCATAACTTTAAAAAACGAGGACTTGATACTTTAGGCAGCATGGGATTCCCAGAGTATAAACGTGGACTTGAAGAAAAAGATACAGATGATCTCGTAGACAGTTATTCTGATATTGAAGAAAATGAAACCGAAAGGAAAAAGCGTGACACAAATCTTGCACTAGCAGACGACTCATCTGCAAACGTCAAATCCTGATGATGAACACAATTGTAAGCATTTGTTCACAAACACTTTGTTTATGACAGAATCTAACAAATGCTGCCTTCGGGAAATAAAGTTTGGTGCAAGTTCGAACTATCTGTGATATCGTTATCCAATCACTTTGTTCCGATAAAGTTGAAAGAAATGCGGGGCGACGTCAGTCTTGGTCTGAATAAATTGATCAGACGGACTTGATTTTATTTATATGAAAAAAGGCGGGGTTTCTTTAACTTGCAAATTTTCAATTTACAATTTACATCTTTAGCATAAATTCCGCCCATCTTTATCGATTTTTACAGATGATTTCAAATAAAACAGGATTTAATCTACAATCTGAGCAATGAAATGTTAAAGACTTAAAACCTAATTTGTCTAAAAACTAAGTTTATAACATTTTATTCATTTTGCAGCTTTTCAAAGTATTTAAATTTTTACAACTGCTTTACATAAAGCACAAATGTTTCTCTTTTTGATAATTCACAATAACTTCTTATAAATCCAAAATTTAGAAATGATTTCAGTAACCTTCATGGCACGAGTCTACACTTTTCAGGGAATATTAGAACCAAAGTGTTCTAAATATTTTGTTCAACTCGTTCGTTATCTCCGAAACAGAGTACTTACTTCCTTCGTCAGACACATACATCTCTGCCATACATGTTCCGATATTTATTGCCTGAATTGTGACGTCCAAATAGTTTTGACGTCTAGAAATTATTGCGTCACAAGCAGATATGACCGCCATGAGAGGAAGCTCACAAAATGGCGTCTCACGTATTGCAGAGTTGACTACTGGATGTTTTACTGGAAGCTAGGAGACTCTGTTTCGGAGATTGGTTCGTTATTATAATTACAGCTTATGATCAATAAGCAAAAAGTAAAATACAAAATGCACTCGCCTACAACGTGAGTAAGGTCACATATGCATATGTACAAACATTCAACCTTTCGCCCCTAATAAGCTGACTTCGATAGGTTGTATAATGCCAAAACCAAAACAATCATTCTTTTATAGACTTTTGCAATGTGAAGACGTGGTGCAATAACCTTCAATGCTCCGATTGCAAATGTATATATTAAGTACTTCATTGGTCGAACGCCACATGCTTGAGGTCAATCGACGTTAAATCTCTAAGATGGTGTTTCCATAATTTACTTCCGGGAACAAAAGCGCGTATTTCTTATAAAATATGAAACAAAAAATCATGATTCCTATGGCTATTAGGCAGCTAAGTAACGTACAGACAACTCCATATAATTATATGGCCGCCGAGGTCCACATGGAATTGAATTCTCGAATCATCAAATGTAATATGATCCACCAAGTCATAAATGTTTTGTTATATCAATAATTTAAATCCTTGATAACAAACTTTAATGACAATATACTGTTTTATATAAACTGTCAAACATGTAGGATATTAAAACCGGCTCAGTTTCTTACGAAAATCTATAAGTTCGATAAAGGGAACCAGAATTATTTTAAACTGATTACAAACTAAATCATTTTGTAAACATAAATCAACCCGGCATCACTTTATGATCTGTTGTATGTTGTTTCTGTGTAGCATTAAGAGAAAATCAATTAAAAATAAAACTTCCTGTTGCTCAGACGGTTTTATGAAATATTTTTCATTCATTAGATTTATAAACAGAGAGAAATGATGTAATTTACATTTTCAGATAATTTCAATAACATCTTTAACTGTTTGTTATCAGAGAAAAGTTATCCAAAGCAGTTTTGTAACATATTGGAATGCTTCGTTTCTTCTATGTCAACACACAAATAACATATAGGAATGTTTCGTATCTTCTATGTCAACACACAAATATTAATTGGCCAGCGATAGTACTTTGTAAAATCCTTGTAGTCTCCAGTAGAAGAAGAGGCTAAAACGAAGCCGAAGGACTAACAGACAAGAAATCACAAGACAGGCCTACTCGAAGACAAAAAAAATAGCGATGCATATTTTGAGCTGTTGTTAGAAGTATTTGGTTGTAATTTGATGATACTGAGACAAAGTAATTCATACATGTTCCAAAATTTGAAATACTGGCACCTCTCCATTAAATCTCATGTCGAACTGAAGAAATATGCAATGTAGAATTGTTCATTTAAACAAACATTCCTAAATATAGATTGCAACCTTTCGTACTCAGCAATCACATCTTCACAATACTAATTATAGCAATGACTCTGATAACGTGAAACCAAAGGCTTATCAAGATGGTACAACACAAAACAAATGTGCAAGTGAATGACTGATTGATTGATTATTGTTTGCTTTTTCAAGTTATCAAAAATGGGGGTCGGGTAGGACACAACAGGGCTTTATATGGATTTTGAATACCACTGGAAAATAAAAGTTGTGGGTAAAAACGAAAAATTTAGCCTTTTGTAGCGGCATTAGCCTCTATTATTCGAAATCTACAAAAGTAACCTTTTTTGGCATTCACCATACACATAACGAGGGATATGTTCACGTTATTTTCTGTTGAATTTCCCATGATTTTAATATTTTCTGACAATCAGCCGTGCATTATAGTTAACTCCTCGTGAAGTTCATATGATTTGAACTGCTACATTAAGTTAAGCGATATTCCCACGTGAAATTCGTGTTAAATTCATTTAATTTTCAGGTGAAATTCATCTGAAACCCGATTCATATGAATTTCACGTGAACTATCGTGGCATGTTACCACAAGAAGAGTTACATGTAACTCAGAAAAAAAAACAAATATAAAAATAGAAGATGTAGCATGACTGTCCATGAGATAGCCAGTCGAATCTAAAATTCCACAGGTCCCATTATTACCTTCAACAATGAACCAGAGTCCACGATGTAATGGAAGCTGCAAAAGGCCCCGAAATTCAAAATATAAAACACGACAATTAACCTTATATTACATAAGACGTCACACGATAAAAACGCAGAAAAAGGACACATATTTATATAATACAGTCCTAAGAGAAAAACAGGGGGCCTTAAAAATACAAGTTTTGACAGTGATATGCTGATAGTTAGGGTATATCACAAATGTACAACATTCCAGGGGCGGAATATGACTCTAGATAAGACAATTTCATTCTCGGTCATTTCCCGGAAAGTTTCTAAGTCTATGAAAATAGTCGGCAAAAGCTGTGTGTTATCAGATTGTAGAGTAGATCCAAATGACAAACAACAATAAAAATCAAAGGGTTTAAACATTATCTCGAATCGGTTTTCACTTAAATAGGTTACCGGGTTATCAAGGTAACACATCTGTATGCAACGAAGTTAACCAAGGTCATCCATTAGCGATATCATTTTCTTTCTATTATCAGTTATTCATGTTTGGCTTCCTTAACCCCATGTTCTCTAGAAATATAAACATATAGTATTAAACAATGACACTGGTATGGATAATTGTATAAAATTTGATATGTGGACTAAATGACAAGATTTTGCAACATTTTAATTGTAAGCGTGGGACATTTTGAAAAGAACATTTTTTAAGTCTTAATAAAAGAAGTAGAAATAGAATCGATGTAGGAAAGTTCTATTTGCTTTATTTCTGAAAAAGCCGAGAATGACAGTTTATCAGTAAAATACAGTTGACCGGGCTTAAGTTTAAAAAAATCATCTCAAATATTTAAATGCTTTCATCTGATTGATCAGTTTCTGAGTTGATGAGAATGTTTAGGAAATCGTCAAACTGAGAAGTTTTATAAAAGTGAAGCAAGTGTAAATTGTCTGTGATAGTAAATTCAAAATCTGTGCCAATTAGGATACTCAATTAACAAATGAAAACAGTAAGTAAAAAGACACATTAATCGTGGTCAAAAATAAAAAAGAAATATTAAAGCACACAACTACACAGGAAAATTCAGATTCAGAAACATGAACCCTTTACTTCTGTTTGATGTCAGTGTTTTGTCTTACGTGTATGATAAGGATTATTTCTAGGATGATTGGTCGATTGAATGGTGCTTAATGTCTAAATATTTCATGCATATTAATGAATGATAATGAAACATGAATCTTGCTTTGTACTAGACCGACATTTAACATGCTAGCTCAAGACAGCAACAGTCCACAGAAAGACAGGCAGCCTTATTCAGACACAGTATTTTTACTCTAAGCCGATCAGTCTTTGCTCTTACTCCTAAATTCTATGTGCTTTTACCAGTTTTGACCTGGCCCGGGATCAAACCCACGACCTTCCGCTGTCGAGGAGAGCGCGCTAACTATCACACGACCGAATTATTACTTTGGATAATTGAAATCAGTTTGAAGTTGCGAACTTTAATATTAGGTGTGTTTTGAGGGATTGGCGTAATAAACGTTTTTTCAATGTTAAATAAATATGGTGATCTTCGTTATTCTATATGTAAATTTCAAGGGGTAAACTCTCATCAGTAGCATTAGAACCAAAACATGGAAAGTAAGAGATCCAAATATATAAAAAAGATGTACTCAAATCCAAACAAATCGAAATAGGAAGCCAAAGCCGACAGTAGGGACAACTAATAAGTGCAATACGCTTCAGGGCCTATTTACAGTATTTAAGACTATAAACAAGGGCAGCAAATTTCTGTAAAACATTGTCATACTAGTCTGACAACTTGGCTGGTGAATACACTCAAGCTTTGACGTCTAAAACTTGCTTCGCCTTCGAAAATCTTCTTTGTATTAGTCATTTCGTTCGTTTTAGCATTAATGTGGTTATTAAAAAAATAAGATTTATCAATGTACACTTTTAAAAGTCAATAACGATTTGAGTGAAAAGCTTTTGAAAAGCAATGGAAACGTAGGTTTTAATGCGGAAGTATGCACCGCATATACTTGTTTAGAGTTTTAATCTTTATTACTAAGAATATCATCTCGGCTTTTTTAAACATAAATCGTAAATCACGACTTTTATGTATTAGAGAATTTAGTTTTACCGTTTCACAGGTTGTGTTCCCATGAAACCTTCGCCTTTATCCTGAAATGACTAATACCGGATTGGAAAATGCACAAGGCGGTGGATGTCTTTAAAGAAGCAGGAGTTGCTCACCCTTCCAGACGACTTGAGTGCACCCCAAATTTAATAGTGGGTTCCGCATTGTTCATAGTTTTGTGTTTTTAGTTTTATACGCATATATATATTTCCGGCATGTATGTGTTCTCGAGATTGCCGTGTCTGTCGGCCTCCCCCTTTAGTCTTACCCTTCGTTTTCGTTCGCTTCTAAATTTTTTTTCGTGTTTCAATGAGATAAATAGCCGATAATTACTAACATCCAGTTGTTGATTACGAATGTCATAAGTGGGATAGGAGATGTTTCCAATTTATCTTGTCTGTCTTTAAATGCTATTAAGTGTTTACATTCGTGGGCTTCAGTACGGAAGGTCATGGGATCGATCCTCGTCCCGGTCAAACCGAAGACATTAAAATTGGTATTTGCTGCTTCCTCGCCAAGCACGCACATTTATAAGTGTAAGAGCAGAGACTAGTAGGCACAGAGAATGTTTCTGGGCAAAGTGGCATCTCTTATTTTTATATGTCTTCCTGTGGAGTGTTGCTTATTTGAGCTAGCACGTTAAAATTCCGGCTCAGCATGTTGATGTAGTACTAGTCCAGTTTAGAATACCTATGTGAGAGATCAAAAGTGCATAGTCCTAAGAGACAAGACAAATTTAAAACAAACTAAAAGATAAAACGGAAACAAAAGGAACAAAAGCTTGGAATCCACGAACTCCTTTACAAAACAAGAGTGGGATCAGGTGCTCCGGAAGGGTAAGCATCCCCTGTCCTGCGCGCAACACCCGTCGAGGAGTCCTTAATTTCAAAATCGGTGTTAAATCAGTATGTCAAAATCGGGAGTGTCAATTTGTGTCAAATCCGGAAAGAACCGCACGAATTCCTATATAAACAGGAGTGTTACGAATCTCATACGTAAACTCGACACTGTCTGGTTAGTTTCTTGAAATAAACCATCAAAGCGTTGTTATATTTGTCTACTTCCTAGATATAACACGTTTATTTTTTTTCTTTCAGCGAGTCTTTCAAGTATTAGTCGATTCATTTATCTAAAGATAAGTCTTATTAGGATTACAATCTGTAGGTCAGGGAACCAAGATGTAAAATGGCTGAAAAAAGAGAAACCGCAGGTAAACAACAGCACACAACACAATACCTAGAAAAAACTGAGACTAGCGCAAACCGAACAATATGAAAATGGGTTCCCAAATGGTCAGCAATTCCTGCTCTGCTCTACAAATAACAACAGTCGTGCAATCTTTCGTGTACAATGTAATTATCACGTCACAAACTAAAACTTGGTTTTTTAATTGTTTGTTAGCCTTTGGAGTATGTTTCTGTTTTTTACTCTCTGATCTTTTTATTTAGATTTTCATAATTTTGATAGTCAGACTAAAATAATCGAAGAATTTGTTTTTATTTGGAATTTGGACTGCATATCCGTTCTTATACTGGTTGTGACTGACATCGATTGTGACTATACATCGGCTTTGTCTACTGAGTAACACGACGCGTGCCAATAGTGGAACAGGAGTTGCTTACCCTTCCGGGGCACCTGAACTCAGCCTGGTTTTTGTAAGATTCGTGTTACTCCAGCCTTAGTTTTCAGTGTAGTGTTGTGTGTTCTATATGATTGTCTTTAGGTCTTCTGACATAAAACGATTTCTGTCTGCTCCTTTGGTGTCTTTGAATTCCTTTGGCAGTTCATTATAGTTTTCTTCTGATCAAATTACTTTTCAAACCCTGAACTGAAATTCTAAGGAAAAAAACCCCTCTTTTTTCATTTAATGTTTGGTCGGTAAAAAATTGCGAAAAGTCTGTCTTATCTATAGAATAACTGAATAATTCAGAATGTTTTCCCATTATTTATTTCTGCAGGATTTCTTTTGGGAATTTAAGACGGACATCACAACGAAATATTGTAAATACAGTAAGTTCTTGAGGCATTTTGAGACAAATTTTGTCTTTAAACACGTCTCACAGACATGAATGGTAGCATTTCATTATTAGGATCAGAACCAAAACATAGGAAAGCCGAGAACAAAACATTGTCAAATTAAGGACTTATATCCAAACAACCGTAAAAGCCAACCAAATCCAGTTGGAAGGACATCGGCCATGTACACATTTATTCTAAAGAAGCCTTCTTTATTTCAGGAGTTTAGAATTTAAATCATTTCTGATAATTTCTGTACACTAATACTAATTTAATAGGTTGTAAAATTTATTCTTGATCACCAGCAGAGTCATCAACCCACTGGTTTCAAAATACAAGTTTACCAATATTGAATAAATGTGAAAAATTTTGATATGCTAAATCTAAATTTCAAGGAGTAACCTCTAATCAGCAGAATTAGAATCAAAATATAGGATATAAAAATAGGAGATGTGGCATGATTGTCCATGAGACAGCAACCCACCAAGTGACAGTAGAATTTTAACTTCTAC